>CAUYRT010077345.1:0-21461 GCA_963574885.1 Lepilemur ruficaudatus
TGTAGTCCCAGCTACTTGGGAGGCTGAGGCAGGAGGATCGCCTGAGTCCAGGAGTTTGAGGTTGCTGTGAGCTAGGCTGACGCCACGGCACTCTAGCCCGGGCAACAGAGTGAGACTCTGTCTCAAAAAAAAAAAAAAAAACCACTATGAGCTATCTCCTCACATCTGGGAAATGGCTACAATCAAAAGATGAAAGATAAAAACTGTTGGCAAGGATGTGGAGAAAAGGGAATGATTGTACACTGTTGGTGGAAATGTAAACTAATACAGCCTTTTTGGGAAATAGTATGGAGGTTCCTTACAAAACTAAAAGTAGAATTATCATATTATTCAGCAATCCCACTTGCGGGTATATAACCAAAGGAATTGAAATCAGTATGTCTGAATCAGTATGTCTGCACTCCCCTGTTCATTGCAGCATTATTCACAATAGCCAAGATATGGAAACAACCCACGTGTCCACAGACGGATGAATGATAAAGAAAATGTGGTGCATATACACAATGGAATACTATTCAGCTTAAAAAAGAAGGAAATTCTGTGACTTGCAATAACGTAGATGAACCTGGAGGGAATTACGCTAAATGAAATAAGGCAGACACAGAAAGACAAATACTGCATGATCACATTTACAAGTGGAGTCTATAAAAGTCAAATTCATAGAAATAGAGGGTGGAATGGTGGTTAACAAGGCACGGGGTGGGGGGTTGGGAGCGTGGAAAGAAAGGGGAGATGTTCAAAGGGGACAAAGTTTCAGTTACACAGGAGAAATAAGGTCAGTGACCTATTGCACAGCATGGGTACCTAAAGTTAGTAACAATGTATACTTAAAATTTGCTAAAAGGGTAGATTTTAAATGTTCTCACCACAGAGAAATGGTATGTGAGGTGTTAGATAGTCAATTAGCCTAATTTGATCATTGACAGTGTACACATGTATCATGACATCACATCGTACCTCATAAATATATAAAATTATTAATGGTCAATTTAAATAATATTTAAAAAATAAATAAATTAAGAAAGGAACTTTCAGAAGATTATGAAAAACAAAACATTATGCTAAGTCCAAGAAACCAGACAAAAAGTCACATATTATGTGTGGTATGATGACAGGTAAGTTGATCACAGATGAGCACTGTGTGAGGGGAGGTGGTCACACAGGGGAAGTGGTCACACTGTGAGATGGGAGGTGGTCACACAGAGGAAGTGGTCACACTGTGAGATGGGAGATGGTCATACTGTGAGGGGAGATGGTCACACAGGGGAGGTGGTCACACTGGGAGGGGAGATGGTCACACTGTGAGATGGGAGGTGGTCACACAGAGGAAGTGGTCACACTGTTAGGGGAGGTGGTCACACTGTGAGGGGAGGTGGTCACACTGTGTGAGGGGAAGTGGCCACACTGTGAGATGGGAGGTGGCCACACTGTGAGATGGGAGGTGGTCACACTGTGAGATGGGAGGTGGTCACACAGAGGAAGTGGTCACACTGAGATGGGAGATGGTCACACTGTGTGAGGGGAGGTGGTCACACAGGGGAAGTGGCCACACTGTGAGAGGGGAGGTGGTCACACTGTGTGAGGGGAGGTGGTCACACGGGAAGTGGCCGCACTGTGAGATGGGAGGTGGTCACATGTGAGGGGAGGTGGTCACACTATTAGGGGAGGTGGCCGCACTGTGTGAGGGGAGGTGGTCACACAGAGGAAGTGGTCACACAGGGGAAGTGGTCACACTGTGAGAGGGGAGGTGGTCACACAGAGGAAGTGGTCACACTGAGATGGGAGATGGTCACACCGTGTGAGGGGAGGTGGTCACACAGGGGAAGTGGCCACACTGTGAGATGGGAGGTGGCCACACTGTAAGATGGGAGGTGGTCACACAGAGGAAGTGGTCACACTGTGAGAGGGGAGGTGGTCACACTGTGTGAGGGGAGGTGGTCACACGGGAAGTGGCCGCACTGTGAGATGGGAGGTGGTCACACTGTGAGGGGAGGTGGTCACATGTGAGAGGGGAGGTGGTCACATGTGAGAGGTCACACTTCAAGAGCAAATGTCCAAAAATCTCTTTACAATCTAGAGCAGTGTTTGCCTTGGATAAACTTTAAAATTTCTGTTTTGTGATCTTATGCTACTTACCCCAATGTTAGAACAGCATCACACAATGAGTTGAAAATTTTCTATAATTTTATTAAGCTCATTGTTTTATTTTAGTTTGATACAATTCTCTAGAAAAATTAAGGAAGAAAGAATAAGCCTCCTATACATCACAGAATATACCCATGCGGACACATTGGTGGCACTCAACGTTTTCATGACCTCCAATACATAGCTCTGGGCATCAGCTGGCTTTTCCCTCTCACTGCCTTTGTGGGGCTGTTTTAAATCCGAATTCCTGGTACCTCCACTGACTGTTATTCGAAATGTTGGGTGTATAATCTCTGACGTCTATCCATGTCTTGCTTAAATAATGAATACAATAATTACGTTATGCCTCCATACAGCTTTAAATCTATTTTTCTATCTATAAGTTCTTACCATTAATAAATCAATGATCCATTAGAATCCTGCAAGTAATCACTTTTTCTTTCTGTTCATAATAAAAAGAATTATTGGAAGTCAAAATAAATACACAAAGTCCACGTGACTCTTCCTTTAGGGTGATGTTCAAGGATCACAGCGTTCAAAAAGCACACAGCTCAAACCTGGGGGAAGTGCTTTTCGTAACAACCCTACTATGGAGGGGGAGATACGTGGTGAGGAAGCAAATGTAGTGAAATGTTGACTGTAGAGTCCAGACGGGGTGTGTGTGCAGGTGCCCACTGTACAGTTCCATCAACTTACCTCTATGTCTGAAAATTTCTATAATGCAATGTTGGGAAAATCTCTACTATATTATATAGATATGCACAGCATATGATTCTCAGCTTCAAATAACTTTATTCACTCTGAGTCCTGTCCTTAAAAACATCAGCGAAATTTGACTTTATTACGAATTTATTCTAAGGTTTTCAAATCCTATTTCTTGGGGATTGTAACCAAGTAAACTAAACTAGGAGTTTTCAAGTTAAAATGTTTAATCACTTCCTTTCTTATTTTTAAAGCAAACATGATCTACAGATAATTTTTATCTGAAAATTAAGGGCTTGAAATTACTAAATCCCTGGTGAATCTTGAGGACATTATGCTAAGTGATCTAAGCCGGTTACAGACAAATACTGTAGGATTCCAGGCGCGTGAGGCACCTGGAGTAGTCAAAATGATGGGGACGGGGAGTAGAATAGGGGTTGCCAGGGACCGAGGGGCGGGGGAGATGGAGAGTTATTGTTTCATGGGGACAGAGTTTCCGCCTGGGAAGATGAAAACAGTTCTGGAGGTGGATGGTGGTGATGGTCGCACAGCAATGCAAATGACTTAATACCGCTGAACTGTACACTTTAACACGGTTAAAATAATACATTTTAATGTTATATATGTTGTGCCACACAATTACAAATAATTTTTTAAAAATTTTAAAAAACAATTAAAAATAATTCTTAAAAAGTTAGAAAAAATATTACCATCCTGGGGGAGCCGAGCACGGTCTTTTTTCCATTTTAGCGAAACTGCCCCGTTACTGCGCAGACCCAAAAGTCATGTCTGTATCTGGCCTCTTACTGTGTTTTACAGGAGGAAAACCTTCCTTCCATAGAACAGTTGGCCTATCAGATAGAAAATGGAGAAATAAACCTGACGGAGAAGCCCAGGAATTACCTCAAAAGAGTTTTCCAGGAAACCATCTACAAACCCCTGGTGGAGAGGAGCATCTTGAACTACCTGCAGTATAACCGTAACCACCTGCCCATGTACGCGTGGCCAGGCATAATTTAGCTGTGGCCAGGGTCTCCCCTTTATTGTTTTCATACATATAGTTCCTAGAAGTGCTCTGTGGAAATAGAAAAGGTCTCGGAAGCCTGGCTTGACAGCCAAGTGCGAAGCGCCCTGGTGATTTTGTGGAGTCTTCTCCGCCTCTATTTATGCCTGTAGCTTCCTGTTGCTCCAGTAGGTGGCGCACGGCCGTGCGTCTCTATGCTGGGGCAGGACGCTTTGCAAATACTAGGCATGTCCTGTGCAGAATAATCCATTTTAGCAATAAAACGAGATCACACTGTGTAAAACTTCTTTTTATTACCTTGGGTGTGATTCTATTTTGATTTCCTGGAATTTTCTGCCGCCACTCTTGTTAGTTCTTCGCATGTTTATTCCGTAATACTTGTGGGTCATAAAAAAAAGAACATCACATGCCCAGAATGGAAAATTAGTAAAGCAGATGTTGAGATATTAAATCTGTAGTCTAGTATCAAGAGCTCTGATTGTGCAGGAAAGCTTACATGACCTTTGGAAAGGAGGAGGCTGGTAGCACAACCCCCGTATTTCTATTTCGTGTTGCAGATAGGGAGCACACAGCTGCTGGCAAACCGGAAGATCAAGGGATCTGCACACAGGTTCTAGATTTTTAACATGATAGTGGGAAATTAATCTAGTTCATTTTCTTTGACCCTGAGCACTGTTGCTTTGCATTTGGCGGGGGGAGGGTCCTCTGGTACATGTCACCTGTAATGCAGATCAGAAACCCTTTTTGTTATAAAGCAAATTAATTGCCCACTAGAAAACACATGGATTCGGGAACTAGCGGGAGCAACACATAAATAATTGTTTTCATTTGTGTCTCTCTTAGTAGATAGGGTGACACAATTTTTGGCAGCAGGGCTTAAAACTGGATTTCATGAATGCAATTCCAGTTTTTGTTCATTTTTTGTATTTATGTAACATTTAGCAAAAGTTGGCACAATTATAAGGATTACACAGCTATTAGAAGGAAAAGTCAGAGTTGGCATTACAGAATTATGCACACACTATCAAACTGTCTCCTGCAAACTGCTTAATTATTTGGAACTACAAAGTTGTTTGATATTTCTCAAAAAGAAAATTGTTCCAGAACACTAGACTCTGATTTTTCCAAGGCAGGCAAAAGCAAGCAATAAACGCTGCTAATTCCTTTACACGTACATTTTACACAAATGCATGGGTCATTTAGGGGGAGGGTCCAGCATTAGCCATATGGTACAAACTGTGTAACTTGAATGGGGAACAATCACTACTGGTCCACTCTTCAGAATTCAGACCCAACACACTGCGGAACCATATTTCAAGGGCTGGTGTGAATGAGTCAGCTCAAGCAACTCTCCCTCCCTCATCCCTTTCCCCTGAGAGGACCTGGGTCAAACTCATCAGCAAATGGAGTGAGTTTCTGTGACAGGTCCAGGGACCCTTGGATGGAGATTAACAGAAACAACCTCAGTTAGAGGATCAACAGTTATGACTTCTGTGACCAAGTATTAGCATTAAAAAGCCTCTAGTCACATAAAAGTGACCCCAAATGACAATGTCAACCTTAATACCAAATCATGCATAAATTTGACAATAACAGTTGTCCTCTGCTGCCAATATATCTTAGACTGCAAAGCATATTGGATGATGTTATTTTAATCCTTGTCCCACACTTAGAAAGTAGGCAATTCCCTGATTCTAGGCAATTTAGCATATATGCGAAATAATTTCCTGAATCTAAGAATTTTAGCATATCTGTCCAGACTTGAGAGCTTTATCACTGAAGAACAAGTTTCCTAAGAATAAAAGAATTCAAGAGTCATTGGCTGTCACTTGAAATGGGCTATTTTAAGGACATTGGGAGAATAAAGCTGACCATAAAGCCTGGCAAAAGAAAGGGTTTCAAAGAGACCAATATTTGGACTTGGTGCGCCCAAGACATAAATTCTGTAGAGACTAACGCATGCTTGAAGTCCCTACACATTTCAGCATTTGCTGTTAAGCTGGGGGCATCTTGAGCTCTAAACCTAATCTTGGAATCCAATAGTGTTTAGCAAGGAATATTGACCAGAAAATACCAAAGTTAATTTTCCAGAGTTTTATTCCCCCAAACACATGCAACACCCCACCTACTGATGCTTAATGATCTCCTGACAGAGGTCGGTTTATAATAAAGAGTGTAGCTTCCTCCTTTCCAAAAATGGCTCCTTGTGCTTTTATTGCACTCAGATATCACAGGAAGGGAAAGGAAATATAAAAGATGAGGTGAGGGAGGGATGGAAACACTGCACGGAGGATAAACTGTAAAGCCGGCCAATCAATATTTACCCTTAGAAGAGGCAGAGAGAGAGAGAGAGAGAGAGAGAGAGAGAGAGAGAGAGAGACAGAGAGACAGAGACAGAGACAGAGAGACAGAGAGAGAGAGCACGCGGGAGAGAGTGTTAGCCAAGAGACAGGGACAGGGGCTCGAAAGTCGCCGTGTGCGAGGAGCTGTTGATTGTTTTCTGGTTGAGAGAAGAAGTGATGATAAGGCTGGGATAAAGTAAGCGCCGGGAACGGGGCACGGAGCCCGGCAGCTGTATGCTAATGCTCGCAGAAACCAAGCCTCCGCGTCCCCCATTAAAGCAGGCGACCAGGAGGCCACACATCACTGAACAAATAGGCTCTCTCTAGACAAATAAAATAACACACGTTGGCCTGTGGGGAGGGGGCGAGAGAGGAATGGGGGAGAGTACGAGGGGAAAAGAGTGGGAGGAGAGCGAAGGAGGGGGAGAGAGAAGGGAAGAGAGTGGCGGAGAGGAGCGGGCGCAGGGAGAGAGGTGGGGGAGAGGGAGGGAGAGAGGACAGCCACCCGGACCTAGAGGTGAGGGGACAGAACGAGAGGAGAGAGGGATAGGAAGAGAAGGGGGAGCGGAAAGACAGAAGAGGGATGAGGGGAGAGGAAGGGAGACAGATGAGGGAGAGGTGAAACAGGTGGGGGCCAGAGTGGAGGGGAAAGAAGGGAAGGGACAAGGGGGGAGGGAGGGAAAGTCAGGGAGAGACAGAGAAGGGGGGTGAGAGGAGGAGGGAGAGAGGGTGAGAGGAGAACGGAGAGGAGAAGCGGGAGAGAGCGAGGGCGAGAGGAGGGGACGGAGGTGGCGGGAAGAACACCCTCTCCAACCCGAATAGCAGGACCCAGGCCA
Organism: Lepilemur ruficaudatus; assembly: GCA_963574885.1. NCBI lineage: Eukaryota > Metazoa > Chordata > Mammalia > Primates > Lepilemuridae > Lepilemur > Lepilemur ruficaudatus. The sequence goes on from CAUYRT010077345.1 coordinate 7,050, forward strand.
GGGCAAAAAGTGCGCCCCGTTGGCCCGGAGCCCGGCTGTCTCCGGCCCCCCTCTCCCCCACCGGGGCAGGAGAGGCGGTGGAGGGAGTGGAGGGTGGGGAGGGGAAGGATGCGGTCGCCGCGGCCTTTCAGCCAGGCTAGCTCGGGTTTCTGGGCGCATTTTCTAAGACGGAGGCGTGCGGGGCGAGAGGCCGCCGGTACCGCACAGGTGGAAGCAGATCTCTTTTGCGCCCCTAGTTCAATGTCATCTTGCTCAGTTCTGTGCCTTCCCGACTCTTTCTGACATAATTCTCCGGTTACCACTGTCCCACATTTCCTGGCGTCGCCTTTGCCAGGTTTCGCCAACACCGCCCTTCCCGCCGCCCCGCTCGGGCCCTTGTGCCCCCTCCTCGGTCCCGCGACCGGACGATCCCACCGAGGCAAAAACAAACAGCCCTGAGGGCACTTCAAGGAGCGTGCAGTGGCCCCGACGGCACAAGCGGGAGGATAAAGGAGGCGGCCAGCCACCCAGTCAGCCCCCGGCCGAATAATGGGCGCGCAGCAGATTGCCAGGGGCACTTGAAACTCGAGGAGAGGGAAATAGTTGAGCGCGGTCCCTCCCCGCGCCGGGCGCGCGGCGCAGCCTCGCGAATTCTCCCTTGTTCGCTCTCTTTCATGCACTCTCCTTTTGTGTGGAATTATTTAAACGGGAGATCCCTGGCAGCTTTATGCTAATGCGCTGAACAAAGGCAACGGCCCGCGGGCGGGGGGCCCGGAAGGTACCCGGAGGCCGGGCCAGGCGGGGCGGCGGGCGGGCGGGCTGCGCGTGTCTCTCGCGTGCCCCTGGGACTGACACAACCCCTCATTCCTGCAAACACAAAGCCTCTCCGGTACTCGGGCCGGGCGCGCAAGGCGCACAGAGGTGCGGCCCCCTCCGAGACCCAGCGGCGGGCACTGCGGCGGTAACGAGCGGCTCCTGCCGGGTCGTGGCTTGTGGGGACCGAGGGCCAGAAGTAGGGGCTTCTGTGAAGCCAGGTCTGCAGCAGAGTGGGGACACGGGGAACGCTGACAACTCCCTTCCTGCTGTCCCCAAACGCCCTACTTGCCGTGGAGTGAGAAGGCGGACCCACCTGTCTCCTCCCGTGAGTTCAGGAGCTGCCTGTACTCCTCGACACCCTAAGGAGCCAATTCCTCTGCCAAAGTTCCCCGCTTTAGCGCTTATTTCCAAGCGTCGCGCTTTCTAGAATCTCCCTGGAGTCTTGACTTTCATTCGGAACCGAGCCGGGAGTCACAGTGAACCCCTGCGCGCGCCCTGATGGCAGCCCTGCACACCAGGACAGGAGAATTTGGAGCGCCGGTGGCCTCCAACTCCGCAGCCTTGGGAGGAAGAACCTACAGCGGGGTCTGCAAGGACAAGAAGCGAAGAGGTCCCCAGATTTTTACTAAGCGCAGGCCAGGATCCCCGCGGAGAGAAAAGGAGTCGGCTGGAGCGGGGCAAGCACACTTCGGTGGCCTGCCTTGAATCCTTCTGCTCACCGACTTCCATGAAGTCCCCCCAGGGGGTGGCAAATCAATGCTCAGTGTTTCTCCCAACTTAACTCCACACCGCCCTTACTCCGAATCGCACTGCGCAAAGGCCGGCCGCGGGGGCGCAGTGCCGCGGCGCTTTGCTCTTCCCAGAGGAAGTCAATCTCGACCCAAACTCCCCATCCCTGCGGATGCGCAGATTCGGAGAAAATCATGCAGAAGGCGGCGGAGATCCACAAGCTGGTGCTCGGCTGCACCTGCTTGGACGTTGCTGTGTGTGTGCGCGCGCGCCTAGCCTAATTCTTGCCCAGCCCGGGGAGATGAAATGAGTTTCCAATACTTGTACCTTTCAAGTTTCCAGTTATTTTGACCGTACCCATCTGAAAGCAGGTTTCATTTCCGCTGACAAGACTAGAAGCCACAAAGAAAGAAAAAGAAACCGATCCATTGAATCTCAGTATATCAACAGAGTTCAAAAGAATCTTGGCTAAATTCAGAGCCCTGTTTGTATTCACTCAGGCAGGAGTTTTGTTTTGATTTTTTGTTGGTGGTGGTAGTGGTTCCCCCTCCACCACCACGCCTATTTGCAATTATGGGTGTTGTTATTTTTTTAAGGATTCACAAGGTGACTAACTCTCCCAGTTATCTGTTGAATGAAAGGAGTGTTACATATGCAACACCAAATACCCTGCAGTTAGTTGGGGATGCCGGGCTGAGCCACCTCACCCCCGCCCCTGCCTTATTATTCCACAATCCAGATGGGATTCGTGATTAGAAAATAAAATTGGCCAAAGCTGTCTCGGAATCCTTTTCCCACTTCTAATTTCATCAGCAGTATTAATCAGCGCTCAAAGGAGCAAGGAAATAACATCAGTTCCTTTTACATAGAAACAGTTACACATTTTAGAAAAACCATTGTAAGATTTCTAACTTTTTGGGGGGACCAGCATTCATCACAGTTAGCATTTTTTAAACTAGGGTGAAATCTTTCAAATTATATTCCATTTTATGTATTCTTCTCTTTTCAGTGTGTGGGTTAAATATCACAAACATAAAAGCATCAAATATCTTTCCCTTGATTAACCAACTTGATTAATCCCTAAATTAACTAACCTAACAACTATCCCCGTCACAACTAATAAGTAATAACTCATGTGGACTCCATTTAAATATCGGTTTGACTTCTACGCCAGGGTATTTTCAGAGGGAAAATCCAGAACAATTAAATACCTTCAGTAGAATTAAGCATAAGCAAAACTCAGCAAAATCTGTCTGGGTGCACAGAACTTTCCAGGAAAATGTTTCCTTCTCTTTCACAATAAAGTGACATTTTCCTCACAACATACGGCATTTCATGGGGCTTTTTGTTATTTGTTTTCCAGTGACGGACGATCGGGGCCTCTACGCACTCGTGGGGTTCTGCCCCTGTCCCCCGGAGATTCTGCCTTTTGTGTTTCCGCCGGGCTGGGCTGGGAAGAGGATGGAGTCTGCCCGCCGGGTCTGAGTCCAAACCAGACGGCGGCGGCGGGGTGTGTGTGTGTGTGTGTGTGTGTGTGTGAGTGTGTGTGTGTGTGTGTGTGTGTGTGTGTGAGTGTGTGTGTGTGTGTGTGTGTGTGTGTGTGTGTGTGTAGGGGGGAGGTCTTCGCTGTTGTCTTTCCTGGTGGCACAGGGGAGGCGGCTTGTCCTCCCCGAGGCCGCAGCCTGCCTCTGAGGACAGATTGCCCCCCCTCCCCCCAGCCGGCAGCACGCGTCTCTTTTGCGTCCAGATTGGCCGCGACCGGCGCTCAATAGCGGGAGGTTAATTTCCTTCACAAAGGTGAAGGGGGCACGGCTCCGGGGGGGCCCGCGCCCAGACAGGCGGCCCCTTTATTCCGCAGCGCCTTGATTGGAGCCCTTGATTTAGCATCTGATGTCAACCGGCAAACAAAATGCCCGCTCCGAATGAAAATGCATGAGGCCGCGCCAGGAGGGAGGAAACCAACTTCAGTAGGGCGCACGAGGCTGACCGCGCGTTTCGGGCTTTGGCCAACTCGACCCAGATTAACCCAGCCCTGGGCCGCACCGAGGCTCCGGGCGGCCTGCGCCGCGCCCCGCCAAAGATGCCAATCCCCGAGTCTCCAGGAACTTGAAAGAAAAGTTCAGAAATTCAAGTTCCTTTTGGAACCCAGCCCAGCCCTCCCCCAATCCAGCCCCGCTTCTGTTGACGACTGAAGACGTGCTGTGCCAACTGCTCCTCAAACTCCAGCAAAGCCTTCCTGAGCCCCGCGGCCGCGCCGAGGCTTCTAGCACAAACATCGCCCTAGGCTGCAGCTCGACGGGCAGCTCCTCCACCCATACTCGGAACTCCGGGGTCCCATTTTCGCTTGGACCCTGGGTCCCCCAGTCCACCGGTCCGAGCTACGGGCGGGGGCTCTAGGCCGCCCGGACTTTGCACCTATTCTCAATTCTTGTTTATTTGCGCAACACCACGCGGAGCTCCAGCGCCTCCCCGCACGCCCTGTGCGCCCGCAGCGGCACTCAGGTAGCCCCCGCGCCTGCTTCCCCCCCGCCGCCACCCAATCCGCGCGCACAACTTCCCCCTCGGCTCCGGCTCGCGGATTGAACCCTCCTGACATATTTGGGGCCATTCTTCTCCTTTGTTGCTATTTCGCTCGCGACCCGCGGGTAATCCCCGCGCGGGAGGGGGGCGTGCATTGTCGTGCTGATGGACGGGCCCATTTGGCGGCTCCGCGCCCCCCGGAGGACAGACACAAAGCCCAGGCACGTGCGCCTCCCCATAGAGGAGCAGCAGACCGTGAAGGGAGGCGGGGCCGGGCGTGTGCCTGGGCCGGGCGGGGCGGCGGCGCCGGGCGGGGCGGCGAGGGGCGCGCGCGGGGGCCCAGCGCCCTCAGGTACATCTGGCGCACCTACCGGGCGACCCCCGAGTCCCGGCCCCCTTTTTGCCGCCCCGAAGCTCTCCCACCCTACCAGGCAGTGGAGCTGCGGGCGCGCTGATTGGCTCCGGGGGAAGCGGGAGGCGAGAACAATGGCCCCCTCCCCCCGTTAAAAGGGAGCGGCCGACGGACCCGGGGACAGGGACGGGCGTGCAGGGCGCAGAGCTGGGCCGAGCCGCTGCCGGCGCCACGCGAGTCCCGCAGCCGCCGCGCCCGGGCCATGGGCCGGGGGCACTGAGGACCGCCCGGGCTGAGCGCGGAGGTGGGACCGAGCCAGTGCTTTGCCCTCGCGCCGCGCCAACATGCCCCGCGGCTTCCTGGTGAAGCGCAGCAAGAAGTCCACGCCCGTGTCTTACCGGGTCCGCGGCGGCGAGGACGGCGACCGAGCGCTGCTGCTCTCACAGGGCTGCGGGGGCGCCCGCGCCGAGCCCCCGGCGCCGAGCCCGGGGCCGGAGCCTCTGCCGCCGCCGCCGCCGCCCCCAGAGCGCGCCCATGCGGCGCTCGCCGCCGCGCTCGCCTGCGCGCCAGGCCCGCCGCCACCCCCGCCTGGCCCGCGGGCCGCGCACTTCGGTAACCCCGAGGCCGCGCACCCCACGCCGCTCTACAGCCCCACGCGGCCCGTGAGCCGCGAGCACGAGAAGCACAAGTACTTCGAGCGCAGCTTCAACCTCGGCTCGCCGGTCTCGGCCGAGTCCTTCCCCACGCCCGCTGCGCTGCTCGGAGGGGGCGGCGGCGGCGGCGCGAACGGCGCGGGCGGCAGCGGCACCTGCGGCGGCGACGCGCTGCTCTTTGCGCCCGCCGAGCTCAAGATGGGCACGGCGTTCTCGGCGGGCGCCGAGGCGGCCCGCGGCCCAGGGCCCGGTCCCCCGCTGCCCCCCGCCGCCGCCCTGCGGCCCCCGGGCAAGCGGCCCGCGCCCCCTGCTGCTGCCGCCGCCACCGAGCCACCGGCCAAAGCAGCCAAGGCCCCAGGCTCCAAGAAGCCTAAGGCCATCCGCAAGCTGCACTTCGAGGACGAGGTGACCACGTCGCCGGTGCTCGGGCTCAAGATCAAGGAGGGCCCGGTGGAGGCGCCGCGGGGCCGCGCGGGGGGCGCGGCGCGGCCACTGGGCGAGTTCATCTGCCAGCTGTGCAAGGAGGAGTACGCCGACCCGTTCGCGCTGGCGCAGCACAAGTGCTCGCGCATCGTGCGCGTGGAGTACCGCTGCCCCGAGTGCGCCAAGGTCTTCAGCTGTCCGGCCAACCTGGCCTCGCACCGCCGCTGGCACAAACCGCGGCCCGCGCCCGCAGCCGCCCGCGCGCCGGAGCCCGAAGCTGCCTCCAGGGCAGAGGTGCGGGAGGCGACGGGCGGCGGCAGCGACCGGGACACCCCTAGCCCCGGCGGCGTATCCGAGTCGGGTTCTGAGGACGGGCTCTACGAGTGCCACCACTGCGCCAAGAAGTTCCGCCGCCAGGCCTATCTGCGCAAACACCTGCTGGCGCACCACCAGGCGCTGCAGGCAAAGGGCGCGCCGCCAGCGCCCCCGGCCGAGGACCTACTGGCCTTGTACCCTGGGCCCGACGAGAAGGCGCCCCAGGAGGCGGCCGGCGACGGCGAGGCGGCCGGCGTGCTGGGCCTGAATGCGTCTGCCGATTGCCACCTGTGCCCAGTGTGCGGGGAGACGTTCCCCAGCAAGGGCGCCCAGGAGCGCCACCTGCGCCTGCTGCACGCCGCCCAGGTGTTCCCCTGCAAGTACTGCCCGGCCACCTTCTACAGCTCGCCAGGCCTTACACGGCACATCAACAAGTGCCACCCGTCCGAGAACAGACAAGTGATCCTCCTGCAGGTGCCCGTGCGCCCGGCCTGCTAGAGCGCGCCCTCCTCCCCGGCCCCCCGAAAACTGTGCCTTCGCTTGGAGACCCACAAAGAGAGCGCGCCCTGCATGCCCCGAACCCGCGTCCGCGCTGGGGGCGCCCCGCTGCCACCGGGTGAAAGTGTCGTCTCCGCTTCTCTCGGTGTGGCGTGACGGTAACCCCGATCCTCTCGTTGTGACTCCCTTTGGATTCCCCCCCTTTGCGTTGTGTCCTCCCCAATCCCCATGGCGCAACAGGAGTCCATCTCTTTCTGTACAAGGGAGAAAAGCTGTACGCGTTTGTCTCGTGGTTGGAAGCCTCCCCTTGGTGGGGAGAAGCTGTTTTTCTTGCTAGTATTCGCTGTGTTCATGGTCTAGAAATGCGGTTTGCTCTCGCCTACCAATCTCTGCTCTCTATGTATGTAGCGTACGGGTTGTTTTGGGTGAATCTTGAGGAATAAATGCCTTTATATTTCACAGGCTGTAAATTGAACTTCCCACACGATTAGCTTTATTATGGCTTGTGAACTGCTGGAGTCTGGCTTTACCTTTTTGTATGTGAACAAATCAAATTGCTTAAAAAAGAGTTTTCTTTAGTATAGCCACAAATGCCTTGAACTGTTGTCTGTTTGGGATTGTTTTGGGGGGAGGGAGGGGAATTTTCAGAAGATGCTGTAGTAACTGCCTCAATATTTCACGTAAGACTTTTTGGTTTGATCATCTTTGTTGAGGTAGGACTATATGAGTTCCCTCTAAATGTATATGTTGATTTATGAGTAATTATTATTTATTCTTTATTTATTTATATTAATTATGAAGATTATGATATTATTTGATTGCAAATCTTTTTTTGGTGCGCTTTCCCTCCTCCACTCTTGACATTTCACTGTGCATTTTAGAAGAGAGCCTTTTTCTAAAGGGATCTGCTAAAAGTTTTAACTTTTATACCTATCTGAGTGAATTACAGGCAACCTACCATTTTATTCTGCTTGGAAGGGTCCTTGAGGCCCTTGTACAACCGACAGCTCTTACTTTTAAATGCAATCTCTTTTCTACATACATTATTTTCTTAATTGTTAGCTATTTATAGAAAGCTTCAATAGAACTGTTTCAACTGTATAACTATTTACTATTCAAATAAAATATTTTCAAAGTCAAAGTATTGTAGACTGATTTCTGTAATCACATGCTTTCAATAAGGATTTAAAATATATCTTCTGGTGATCTCTTAAAAGCTAACTTTATTTTTTATTTAAAAAAAAAAACACTACCATGACCAGGGTCATCAGTTTTTAGAGCTAAACCTAAACTGCTGGATTCTGCCCCCCTGGCAGTTCATGAGGGTGTAGTCTTGGAATCAGCTAACTGGAACTGCAGGCTTGTTGGGGTCCTTAGTAATGTGCTGGAAGGCAGGTTAGAATGAAGGCCTTGGATGTCCTTTCAGAGAAATCTAGACAAGTGTCCAAAGGAATCTATCCTTTTCACCAAGGAAATGTAGGAACACCACTTTGATTTCACAAATCCTTCATTTCCTGACACGTTGGGTCTCAGGGTAAAAGCAATCCTCAAATAAATAAAGTGGGTGGGTTTTGTTCATTAAGTATCGACTACAAGAAAGTAGAAATGACTTTACAATCAGATTTCCAAAGTAAGAGAACAAACCAATTCACATTTGGATGTAATGAAAGTTAAGCAAGTAGGGTAAGGACTCACAAATAATTTTCCAATCAGGTGAGCAATCTATTTGTGTGTGGGGGGGGAATGGAACACCATCTGTCTGGGGTATTAAATTTAATAACAGGTAATTGCAGTGTTTCCCGTTATGTGTCACTCAGCTCTTTGAAGAACAATTCTGACTTTCACCAGTGAATATTTTGTTTTCCTCTGTCTTTGAAACATTTGACTAAGGAGCTGTGCTAAACTTCACAACTGTGCATTCCCTTCCTTTTGTGTGTTTTTGCTACTTTTTTCCTGAGGCCCACTAAATCTAACATTGGCCTGCCAAAGAGGTTTTAGAAATCCATACAGTAAAGGGATTTGCATCTCCAAAGAGTAGCTGGAAGGAGGGTGGGAAGGGCAGTCCATGAGGAACTTGGACGGAAACATTATTGAAAGAGATCATTTTCAGATTCTGAGCCTAAGTTTTTTGTGGGAGAGGGTTTAGTCAAAGGCTCAGCTAGCAAGAACATTGAATATCCCCCCCTTTGTGAGGATCTGAAACAGGCTCAGAATAACAATGAAGGAAAAACCACTACAGGTAAGTTGCCTCTGGGACTAACTGCACATTGCTTTTTATTCCTGATGACTACATATTTTAACAGTTTAGAAAATAAAAGACAAAAGCTCAGGGCTGCTATGATATAAAAAGCAGCATTTATACCATCGTGAAAACTTTGAATGAAACAAAGAAAAACTCAAATTTTGGGGCTGCTCCTTCTTCCTTCTAGCAAAAATAACATGGGAACTTCTGAAATATTCTCTCTGAATTACACCATACGTTACAAGATCCCTCAAACTGAGGGTCAGTGTATGTACATTGTACGGTAATAAATTTTCCTTAAAAACCTGAAGGTTGGCCACACACGAGTCTAGATGTGCCTGCAGGAATGGTATCTTGTCATCTGTGTTAGGCTGTTTTTCTTTTCCATAATCATAAAACATGAATTCATCTAAGATCCATCTTTATGAGGGGAAATATGATTTGGTTGTTCACAAACGTGCTCCTTCATCCCCTGTGGAAATTTATTTCAATTGACCAAATACACCTTTTCTAAACTGGAAACCAAAATTTCATTTATGCGAAATATTAAATGAAGCTGTATAGTAAATGGAGTAATGTTGAAGGTGACTGAACACTGTGTAAGAAATAAAAAAAAAAAACACTTGTCAATTTATTTCAAAGTAAAACAACATGAGCTAGCAGCATATTCCACAGGAAGGAAATCAGATTCGCTCCCTTTCTTCACGCCTCCCTGGATAATAAGTTCACAGGGTTCCTGTTATAGAACACCAGGTTGAACCGCAGACACTTGCTTTATAAATATGCAGAGGATGCTGAGGACATCCTGTGTGTTCCGAGGGTGCTGCAGGCTTGGACGGCTGCCTGTGGAAACTGCTCCAAGACTCCCGCCCCATCCCACAGCCAGGGTTTGGAGGTGACAGGGTCAGGGGGTCAGGAAAAGTGACAAGGGCAAGGAGGGAGGAGCTAAAAGAGGGAACAAATAGCAGAAGGGCTCTGATTTTTGCCAGCGCCTCCACATTCTCTCCTTCCACACAAACTGGTGTAACACAAAGCAGAAGAGGCTGCTCAGCATTCCTTTGGTTCCAAAGTGAGCCCGAGGCTGAAATAGCTGCAAGACACACTAGTTTCCCCTTTCTTCAGGGTTGACAATGTCCCCTTGTGGCACTTTCCCCTCTGTTGCTGGCCTTGCCTTTCCCTGAAGGCCTGGAGGAGTTGAGACTCTTGCAGCCCTCCGCGCAGGAATGTTGCACCGGAAGTGGTCTGATGTGAGTGCGTTTACTCAGAGGCCTGTGCGGTGGAGGTATTCCTTCCTTCTGTGTCGCACCACACCGTGGATAAGGTGGTTGTGCCTTTCCGATGATGCCAGGCCCATGGCTGGGTTCAAATCTGGGAGTACTCAGATTGAGCAGAGCAGCGACGAAGCCAGGAGACTCACTGGACTCCAACAGTGTCATGGTCCCTGTGGGCACGTTGGGGTGTCTTGCAGAGAGCTGTGTGCGCAGGGTTGGACAGGGCAGCACTAGTCACCAGTGGATGTCACTGGGCATGTCCGTGCCCAGACGCTGTTGCTGAAGATGCAACATCTCTCATCTGCTTCCATTTGCTCTGAGTGGCTGCCTCCTCCTCCTGCCAGTCCTCCCATCCCGTTGGACTTAATTCCACAGCCATCCACCGAGTCTTCAAACAAAGCAAAGCACAGGAGTGTCTTAACAATCCTACTGAACAGATAACATTATAGGAATTCTTCATGTATCAGCTGTCTTGCAAAAGAGAAAGGGGCCTCAAATAAGGGTTGGGGCAAGCTCAGGGCTTTGTCAAGCTGGGTCACTTGGCTTCCTACAGGCTTCTGTCTCCTTTCCTTAAACTGGAGATAATGTCCCTGGCAGATGCCCTGAGGGGATCTGTGAATCTTTGGGGAGGCTTCCTGAGACCACAGATGACAGGCAGTAAGAACTCCAGGGAACCCCATTCTTCCTATAGACAGGGGAGAACCAGTTTGCAGGGAGTGCTGTCCCATGGCGTTTAGGGTTAGTTATAAACCCACTGGCCTGTGGCAGGCTTACTTTGAGCCAAATTTGCTATCTTTTTGCAGAAGGGACATGTGGGTCTTGTAGAGAAATTTCCTGGCAAACAGAGCCTAGTGTTTGGGGTAAGATAAATCACCCAGTTAGCTTGTTACATGGCAAGGATTAGAGTTTTGTGATGGCCAGGCTAGAGAAATCTGTAATGTTTGGTAATTAAAGGTACAAGCTATGGAATTTTGAGAAGATCAAGGAGGAAACTGAGTTGTAGAGAGAAACCCACAGGTGGCAGAACACACCAGTGTGAGAGAACCAACTGAACGGCAGCCACAAGGATCTTGATTCCATTTGATTGCCAATGTGGTGCCTAAACATGGAGCACAATTTGGTGGCCTGAACACGCTTAGATTCTAACCTTAAGTTATGGAAACACCTGATCGGTGTTTTGGCAACATAACCTGAAAGTAATAACCTGAAAAATCTCACCTGGGTGAGAAAGGGAGACCCCAAATACATCTTCAAGTTGCATCCTGTCTTATATCCTAGAGAAACTTACTGTTTCTTTATTACCAACCTGCAGTATTAAATGGCCAATACTCATAGGAAAGTCTGGTTTACTCACTACTCCTGGGTTCTAATATGACAATTGTCTCTAGCAGGCACATCAGCAACACAAAGGACAGTTCAGAAGTGGGCGCTGGCTCTATAATTTAAGGAGACCTGGTGGCAGGCCCGTAAGTGTGCCCCCGCCCAGCAGCCCTAAGGTAAAGAACTATCCACCGACACTGCTGTAAGTCCTCGACCTCTTATGTCCTAGGTCATCCCGTCCCCTGGCAGCCTCATCAGCCAAGGTTTCTAAGTGAGGCCAGGTACATTGGGTTCATGGGAAGAAGGGGCCAGAGAAGATGGATGGCACCTACCTGCCCGGTGATTTTGATAAATAGGGAAATCTTTTTTTCACCAGGAGAACTAGGGGTCTACTGCCTCCTTCTGGGGTTGCTAAGGAAACAGAACAGTACTTTTCAGCATCCCCTCGCCTTTTGCAAACAACCAGCTACAGGTTTTGGTGTCATCAGGGCAGCTCCCCAGCCACAAGAGGATTTTCTGAAGACCAGTGAGTCCTGTGTCTTTGGATACCTTCCTTACGAGGAACTGCAGGGGGAAATTACAACAGGCCAACAGGCCAAACTGGGTCTTGAAAGCAACAGAGCCCAGTTGACAGGTGTCACCAGCAAGGGACCTGTGATGGACCTTTGGGGTGAAGGAAATTGATTTCTCATAGCTGGGTAAGAGAAACAACTTGGCTTACAAATTTGTCATTCACAACTATTTTTGGTGGTTATTTAATAACTACCTCATATACTTCTCAGCATCATAGTACATATCTGGACATATGATTTGAAATCAGTTAAGATCTTTTCACTAACCCAGTACACACCCCATCATCTCTTAAGCTGCACTGTCATCATTTGTATACCACATACTTTCATTGTGGGCTTGCTCTGCTGCATCTGGAAAGCCGACTATCTGGGACACGCACACGTCCTTCTGGCAGTGTACATGGTGAGCAGATGGGTTACGGGGCGCTCACATTCATGTTTGTCTTGTTTGAAGATTTCTGTGCTGTGTGGTCTTCCTGGTGGCATTGCCACACAAAGCATCAGTACTGATGTTTTTCTTTAGCTCATCACATAAGCCCGCACTACTTGGACAAACCATTCTTAGAACATTCACCGTATCGAGATGAGACTTACCGAACGTTTACTGCCAGCAGGACACATCCAAAGGTGTGATTATTGAGAGCCCGTGTTTTAAGCACGTCACGTTCACGCCTTGCAGCGTCAGCACTGTCTGCAAGAAGCTCGTTGGCACAGTTTGCGTTTAGTTCACCCGTGCTGCCTCCCCGTCGTCAGAACCCAGGCAGTCACAATAATGCCGGAAACGTCGACCTGCATTCACTATTCTTCTCTTTCACTCATCAAAGAAGGCCCTTTTATTTGAGTGCAGCATCTGCTTCATCTCTGCTGTGCAGGCCCAGGGCCCTGATGCCACGCTCCCTTCTCAAACACCAGAGCCAGGTGACAGTCACACCTGACGGTGAGAGGATGGGCAGAGTGAGCCAAGGGCTATTGTGTGTCGGATCTGATAGGGCGCAGAGACGGTGTTAGTCCATGGCGGGGTGGGTTTCACAGATGAGCTCTTTCTACAGGAGGGAAAAACATGAGGCTACAATTTCCTCCCAGCACAAAGAACAGAAAAGGATGAGGAACTTAGGCTGGAATGCACGTGTCCAGTGTTGCCGTTTAAAGCTTGTAACGTCAATTCATTGCAGTTCTTTTCTATCGCTATCCACCATGCTACGTAAAATGAGCCCTTACTGTTCCAGAGTGCAGCTACAAAGAGGTTGTTATTAGGAGATGGGCAGAAACCGATAGGAATAGTGTACATGAACGTGATCAAATTCAGAATCAGGGACAGAGGGAGATGAACCAAGCCACAGTCTCTGGGTGCCCAAATTTGGACAGAATCATGTTAGATTTCGTCAAATATTTTGCACTACAAAAGAACACATTCTTTTTTTCCCCCTCATGTCTTTGATTGCCTGGATCTGCATTGCATCTTTTAAAACAGAATTCTTATCCTTGATACCTTCCTGAGGGATTTCACTTGACTATCTTGATAAATCACCGAACAACACAATTGATAGTTTTAAATCATTATAATAAAAACAGTTACACAATCAAGACTTCAGATTTATATCAGAAAACTCTTTGTTCTGTTAACCACAGAGAAAACCATGTTTTCCTCTCTCAATATTTTCAAAATTCGGTAATTCAGATTAAAAAGGACAAAAAATTAAGCGCATATTATACCTACCTTGACTCATTTGTAGTAGTAACTATGATCTTACACATTCCCAGATTATACTGGGATTCCAGAATTACTGCCGTTCCTGCAGTACGTCACCACCATCTCTGTCATTACAACAGGAAAGCTTAGACCGGGGTTGGCAGAGTAAGGCCCACTGGCAAAAGCCATCAGCCTGTCTTTGTAAACAAAGTTTTATCGGAACACAGCCATGCACGTTCACTCACTTAGCGGCACACTGTTAGGCTGGTGCAAAAGTAACTGCAGTTTTAGCATCGTTGAAACTTGCCATTCGATATTGGAATACATTTTTAAATAAATGGGGTTATGTTATACATCATTTCAATGTGCGTTTCTTGATTTATGTTTTTTTGCTAATGGCTAATTACTTGTTTAATTTATGTTTATTTCAAACTATGGAAATGATGTTAGACAAAGAGCAAATTTGAGTGCTTTTGCTATGTGAGTTCAAAATGGGTCGTAAAGCAGCGGAGACAACTCGCAACATCAACAACGCATTTGGCCCAGGAACTGCTAACGAACATACAGTGCAGTGGCGGTACAAGAAGTTTTGCAAAGAAGACGAGAGCCTTTTGGATGAGGAGCATAGTGGTTAACCATTGGAAATTGACAACGACCAAGTGAGAGCAATCATCGAAGCTGATCCTCTCACAAATACACGAGAGGTTGCTGAACAATGCAATGTCAATCACTCTGTGGTCATTTGGCGTTTGAAGCAAACTGGAAAGGTGAAAAAGCTCAGTAAGTGGGTGCCTTATGAGCTGACCAAAAATCAAAAAATCATCGTTTTGAAGTGTCATCTTCTTGTACGCAAAACAGGAATCGTGGATTCCTGGATTTTATACAACAACCAGTGATGACCAGCTCAGTGGTTGGACCAACAAAAACCTCCAAAGCACTTCCCAAAGCCAAACTTGCACCAAAAAATGGTCATGGTTCCTGTTTGGTGGTCTGCTGCCGGTTTGATCCACTATAGCTTTCTGGATCCCAGTG
>CAUYRT010077347.1:0-15191 GCA_963574885.1 Lepilemur ruficaudatus
AATTAATTTCTTTCTATTATTAGTAGAGATGGGGTCTCACTCTCGCTCAGGCTGGCCTCGAACTCCTGACCTTGAGCAATCCACCCGCCTCGGCCTCCCAGAGTGCTAGGATTACAGGCGTGAGCCACCGCGCCCGGCCGATTTCTTTTCTTTATCAATTACTCAGTTCAGGTATTCTCTTGTGAGAAACAGAAAACGAACTAAGACATAGACCGATATTGTGGAAAAACTTAGGTGTGGAGAGGGTAAGTGCTTTGGTGTAAGGACACAGTAAGGCAGAGACAGGTTCCAGCACAGACAATCCGGCACCAGCTCCTGAGCTCCTAACCACTGCACAACGAGGCCCCACAACAGTAACAAGGGTGTTCTGAGGGACTCAGCCTTCGTGGCAACAGAGTTGCTGGGGAGTCCCTCCTGCCAGGCTGGGATGATCACCTGTACTGTTTCCCACACTCGAGGGATGCAGCTCCCTCCAGGGAAGAGCTGGGTGAGTCATCCCCATTCAGAGATTAGATGGCTTTTCTGAACCTAGTGAGTAGAGGACCCAAGGGACTTTCCAGTAAGCTTGTGAGTCACTGAGCCCAGGGACACAGTTCTGGGGTTCTAGCCTACACTTAAGTGTGCTGGCCTAGGCTTGAATGACGCGAAATAGCCCTGCTCTTCTTCCTCCTTGTCTTTGACCCACAGCCTTTTACCTTATGCTTTAGGTAAGAATGACTTTAGGCTGACTTTTCACTTCAAATTATTTTAAAATTGAATTAAAAATTTTAAATGTGAAAAATTACAACTTTCTACTTTTAAAACACAAACCATATGTGTATTTATTTATTTTTTTTATTTCAACAGATTAAGGGGGTATAAGTGTTTTTTGGAAAACATACACATTGAAAGATTCATTTCCAACCTATTGATGAAGGATTGGATCCATTTTTCAGGGACGGTCCTGGGAAAACTTCCAAATTACTTTCATATAACAAAAAAATCATTTGTTTCTGCATTAAGTGAATCAATTTCTCCCTCATACATTCATACAGTTGTTCAAAGTTTCTCAATAGCGAGTTTCTCTGCCATACGCTAAATCTATACGAAACCAATTTACGAATAAAAAGTGGAAAGTGTGTGTTATTCAATAAACTTACAAATATTTTAATGGCCAAATAGCCTGGGACAGCTTCCTTCCAGTCAGTACACAGAAACATTTAGAGGGTATGTGGGCAAGGAGGACGTTTTTGGGTCCAGTATCTAGAGATCCCTTCTGCGTGAACTCCTCCTGCCTGAAAGAGATCCGCCCCAGGCTCCCGAGTCAGCGCCCTGCCCCTCCCACCATCAGCTCCTCTCTCCTACACATAACAACTTCTCTCAGTCTTACTTTTACACCTCTGGGAGTAAAATCCTCCAGAGTGGTGAGAAAGAAAATGGCTGAGTAACAAGACTTCACAGAAATGGATGGATTTACAAATAATTAAAATCAATAAATTAAACATACCATAATTTGTTGTGACAATATATGACGGGAGAAGTAAAACGAAAATAAGAGTTCAAGAAAATGATGTAAAATTCTCTATGAAAAAAGGCTTATTTGCATTTTTTAAAAAATGGATGATGGAGGTTATCAAAACAGTAGATTCTGTTGGATACATTTTCAAAAGCTGATGTAACATTTTAAAGTCAGTATTTACAGTGTGCCAGAAACTGCATCCTTTTCAACTATTTCAATTTATGAAAAGCCGTAGATTTTTCAACTTGAAAGTATACAACGAGGGGGTACACAGTTTCAAAAACTACCTTTTTTTTTTTGAGACACAGTCTCACTCTGTTACCTGGGCTACAGTGCCGTGGCATCAGCCTAGCTCACAGCAACCTCAAACTCCTGGGCTCAAGCGATCCTACTGCCTCAGCCTTCCAAGTAGCTGGGACTACAGGCATGCGCCACCATGCCTGGTTAATTTTTTCTATATATATTTTTAGTTGGCCAATTAATTTCTATTTATGGTAGAGACAGGGTCCTGCTCTTGCTCAGGCTGGTTTCAAACTCCTGACCTTGAGTGATCCCTCCTGCTTCTGCCTCCCAGAGTGCTAGGATTACAGGCGTGAGCCACCACGCCTGTAATCTACTTTTGAGGCTGGACATGGTGGCTCATGTCTGTAATTGTAGCACTTGGCAGAGGCCGAGGTGGGAGGATCACTAGAGGCCAAGAGTTCGAGACCAGGCTCAGCAACATAGTGAGACCCGTCCCTATAAAAAAATAAAACAAATTGGCTGGGTGTGGTGGTGTACACCTGTAGTCCCAGCTACTGAGGAGGCTGAGGCAGGAGGATTACTTGAGCCCAGGTGTACAAGGTTACAGTGAGTTATGATGATGCCACTGCACTCTAGCCTGGGCAAAAGAGTGAGACTCTGTCTCAAAATACAAAACAAAAAAACACTTTCGAGGGTATGCAAGCAAAAAAGTTTGAAGTCACTTGTTTATAGTTACTTATTTAATATTTGACCACCATAGCACTGTGATTGTCAATGTTCTGGAAACTGAGGGCCGGGGAGTGTGGGGACTTGGATATGACTGAGCAACCAACCCCATGGGAAGCTTCTGTGGCCTGGGAGGCGGCCCCCCCGCAGCAATGACGCCACCTGAGGTAAGCACCCTGCCAGCCTCTCTGCCCTCCCGACCGTGAGTCGCCACACTTCCTGGGCTTTCTGTGCAGCTCTCTGACAAAAAGCAGGAGTTGGGTATGATGAGCACTGGGTAAGATGGAAAGTACTGATCTGATTCAAATTTTTGAAGAACTAGTATTCCTTTTACTTATATCCTGTCCTAAGTACCTGTGCTGACTTATTGTTTGTATACACGTGATTTTCATCTAGCTTTCTGAAAGGTTTACAGGAATCACAGCTACTTTCTGCTTTCTCCAAACTCCCCAGGCCATCAGGGATCTCAGAAAAGAACATTTGTCTTTCTTGGAATTGTTAAAAAATGTGCTAAAGAAAACCAGAGTAAGACACACACACACTAAAATCCCCAACAAAATCCAGTAATAGCAACTCCTCCCTAACACACTGACAAAGATCTGTAACAGTCATCGTATCATACTTAAAGGGAAATATCTGTTGACCGTTTCTTTTGACAAGACTTTTTATGTGACATCTTTAGAGAAAGGTAGTATGTGTAAACATGTTTATATGGATACGGAGAGCTGAGCACTGTCCTTCCATTTTAAGCTCTGTTTTCTTTCACTTCCTACAATATAGACTGTATCTATTTGCAATTCATATTGAGTGTTTCTTTTCGAGCAGAAAAAATTCTATACATCTGCATTTTGAATTAAATCTAAATCCTCTTTAATACAGCATGGGGGGAAAAAGACTTACCAGTGCCAATTTAGTTTCAGCCATTTTATGCAGGAATCCAAAAGCATCAGATTTCCTTGTACTCTGGGAACAATATATAGCATGAACAAAAGGTTACAGAGGGAAGAAAATGTAATTGACTCTGAAGAGCGTGAACATCTGCAAAGAATGTATTGTAAGAGAAAATGATCTCTGAGGGTCCTACTTACGATGAAACGGTTTCTTGTTACCCATACAAGAGAAACAGCCCTCTCTGCCTTATACACCCCTCTCAAAGTCCAATCCCCAAGCAGAATGGGACTGCGGATGCTTGAAGTTACTTTCTAAAACATGCCAACAAATAGAAATACAGTAGAAGACTTCACAAAACCAAATGCTTCCAGTGGTGATGAGCGAATGAACTTAGAGAACAAGTCAGAGAAACTATACTCTGATCAAAATTCTGCCATCAAATGTAATGTAACTGTGGCCAAGTCAATTTAACTCTCTGAGCCTCAAGTTCCTCAACTTTGACATGGGAGGGTTGGACAGACAAGGGTCTTTTATGATGTTGTCTAGGATTATAAGATTAACAGACTCACTTTTTCTTCTAGAAGTCTCTTGAGTTTCAGGCTTTGCTTTTGAGATGGAAAGGACAAAAATTCCAACACAACTGATGTAAGAACATCAACATTTATTTAACATGATAAAAAAGAAATGAGATATGAACATTTGCATTTAAACAATAGTAAGTAGCCTTTAATACATTACATGTGCTCATTGTATAATATATACACAATGAACATAATTACATTTATACACAAACTAAGTACTGGATTTAAAAACCTGCTTATTGCTGTACACATCTATTCCAATAAGTATAAGCCCAGTACTTCAAAATACCTACACTATTAATTGTTTTTAAGAAAAGATAAGCGATAACATTTGTTTTGAAGCTGACAAGAGTGTGGCAGTAACTGCTGACATTGCAATCTGACTCTGAGAAAGAATTATAGCAGAAAACAGGACATACTTCAGTTAGCAATAAAATGGCACATTTTAAATATATATATAAAATTTTTACAAATCAAGTGTGAAACAAAGCACTGCAGAAGTCAAAATGGGAGGGGGGGAAGGAAAACAAGTTTCATTGGAAATAATAACTAACTTTATGTATTGAAAAGCAGAAAGAAATAGAAATTCACTTAGAGTTAAGGAATATCAAAATCTGGAAATCAGCAACTAAGTAAGCTGTGGCTATAGACTGCACATTAAAAAGCACCTTTACTTATGTGCTCTGAAATCATAGCAGCAAGCTGGTGTCAGAATAATAATAACCTTGAGATTATGGAGTGTACATATGGGCCATTAAAGCTGTTTTGGAATAAACATTTTCCAGAAGTGATAAAATGATGCTCTGTGGCCAAAAGCATCAGAACTATGAATTTCATAGATTTAAAATATACTGTACAATATCTTCTTACATTGCTGAAGGTCCGTATCTTTAGCTTTGAATGGTTTCAACAGAAGTTGGTATAGCTGAAAAATAAGAGAGGGGGAAATTACTTTGAGACCTGCGAAGTTAATGAATTACCCTTTCCCAAAGCAACTAAAGGTGACACTCCATAACAACAGAACTGACAAGCATGGCCATGAAAATCCTGAAACATAATACAATCAAAGAACATTTTCCCTTCATTTCCATAAGCTTAATTCACAAAGCAAAGAAACACAATGCAATTAAACAGCAATTCAGAA
The DNA here is from genome assembly GCA_963574885.1 of Lepilemur ruficaudatus. Lineage (NCBI taxonomy): Eukaryota > Metazoa > Chordata > Mammalia > Primates > Lepilemuridae > Lepilemur > Lepilemur ruficaudatus. Next base: position 5,084 of record CAUYRT010077347.1, read on the forward strand.
TGAAAACTGTACCCAGACTTGTGGTTGAATCCAAAAGATCAACAAATGAACGAAGATTTGCATAACTTCACTAAAATCTCTGATAATACATTGAGCTGCCTACATAGCACTGTCATTGGTAAAGCTTTCCTAGGTCCTGACAAAACTACTAGCACAGAAGGATGACAGACGCACAACGGGAACATGTAAAATAACTCAAGTTTGTGTGCCACCGGTTGTCTGTGGCGGCTGTATGTGATGAGACCGGAAAATATCTGGCAATAACTGCATCTCATTGCAGTACGTAATGCTACTTACTGGCTCTTGGAATCTAAGTAGAACAAAATAAAATCCAATAATAAATAAGGACCCTGAAAATGTATTATACTTGAGCTTTAACTCTGAACATCCTTCAGTACCAGAACGGTCTGTGTACAATGAGTCATAACCAGTTTATCGAACCAAAAAAATAACATGAATGGCTCTTAATGTACCCTTCTCCACTAATATAGACAGAGGCCATCTATCAACTCTGCACAGGAGAAATCAAATTGAGCGTAATGTTTATTTTGCCTGTGTCTGGTGTTATTTCTGTCACTCGTAGCAACTGTCCCTCCTGAACATATTAAGTTAAATGTTTAAATGTATGGCATCGGAGGCAAGGCACGAGGTAGACTGTCACCAATGGGCTGCATGTGACCACACAGCGGCACCTCAGTCCTGCAGCTGCCACCTGACAAAAAACAAAAGCCTCTTCTAGGTTCCAGTTAGACACAATCTCAAATAAAAGTTACAAATACGACAAGACAACATAAATCTTTCTGGCTTAAAAAAAAAAAAAAGATACAGATTATAGCTGCCACAAAATGGTGTGGAAGGAAGTAGACTAGAAAATAAGCACTAGTGGATAAACAGTGTTTGTACGCATTTATTTTGAGAACCTAAAAATCAAAGAAGGTTTTTTTGGGGGAAGGGTCTTGCTCTGTCACCCTGGCTAGAGTGCAGTGATGTCATCGTAGCTCACAGCAACCTCAAACTCCTAGGCTCGAGTGATCCTCCTGCCTCAGCCTCCTGAGAAGCTGGGACTATAGGCATGCGCCACCCATGCCCGGCTAATTTTTCTATTTTTTGTAGAGACCAGGTATCACTCTTACTCAGGCTGGTCTCAAACTCCTGGTGATCCTCCTTCCTCAAGCGATCCTCCTTTCTCGGCCTCCCAGAGTGCTAGGACTACAGGTGTGAGCCACTGCACCCGGCCAGAAGATGTTAATAATAACGTTCATAATGTCTCTATGTGTTCTTGCTGGTTATAATTGTTTAACAGAAATTAGTGGTCATCTCAAAGCACCAAAAATTACTAGATATGGTAGTTACTGTGAGAAAAAAACATAGAAAAAGGCATACAATTGTCACTCTGTACCTCGTAGCTTATTTACTTATTTTTTGGAGATGGGGAGGGTCTTATTTTGTTGGCCAGGTTGGAGTGCAGTGGGACAATCATAGTTCACTGTAACCTCAAACTCCTGGACTCAAGCGATCCTCCCACCTCAGCCTTCCAACTAGCTGGGACTATAGCCGGTGCCACTGCCCTCATAGCTTTTATAAAGAGTTCAAAGAGGCCGGGCGTGGTGGTTCACGCCTGTAATCCTAGCACTCTGGGAGGCTGAGGAGGGTGGATTGCTCAAGGTCAGGAGTTCGAAACCAGCCTGAGCAAGACCCCAACTCTACTAAAAAAATACAAAGAAACTAATTGGCCAACTAAAAATATATAGAAAAAATTAGCCGAGTCTGGTGGCACATGCCTGTAGTCCCAGCTACTCGGGAGGCTGAGGCAGAAGGATCACTTGAGCCAAGGAGTTTGTGATTGCTGTGAGCTAGGCTGACACCACGGCACTCTAGCCTGGCAATACAGTGAGACGCTGTTGCAAAAAAAAAAAAAAAAAATAAAGTTCAAAGACCAAAAAAGAGAAGAAAAAAATGTGTATCTATAAGTATAAAATTACAAGTAAAAATTAGCAATTGTCTATAGTTTATTTATTTATTTTGAGAGAGTCTCACTCTGCTGCCCTGGATAGAGTGCAGTGGTGTCACCATAGCTCACTGCAAACTCAAACTCCTGGGTTCAAGCAAAGCTCCCAACTCAGCCTCCTAAGTAGTGGTGTGCACCACCATGCCTGGCTAATTTTCTCTTTTTTTTTTTGAGACAGAGTCTCACTCTGTTGCCCGGGCTGTAGAGTGCCGTGGCATCAGCCTAGCTCCCAGCAACCTCAAACTCCTGGGCTCAAGCAATTTTTCTGCCTCAGCCTCCCGAGTAGCTAGGACTACAGGCATGCGCCACCATGCCCGGCTAATTTTTTACATATATTTTTAGTTGTCCAATTAATTTCTTTCTATTTTAAGTAGAGACGGGGTCTTGCTCTTGCTCAGGCTGGTTTTGAACTCCTGATCTTGAGCTGTCCACCCGCCTTGGCCTCCCAGAGTGCTAGGATTACAGGCGTGAGCCACTGTGCCAGGCCAAGTTTACTTTTATTTTTAACGATAGGGTCGAGCTATGTTGTCCAGGCTGGAGTGCAGCAGCATTATCATAGCTCACTGAAGCCTTAAACTCCTGGGCTCAAGTGATCCTTCCACTGCAGCCTCCTGAATATACGCCACCATTTCAGGCTTGTCTATAAAGTTTAAAAGTAAAAACTTAGGAAATTATTCTCAGTTCTGAATCTGTGATTTAAGGAACATTGTTCAAGAAAGGCTTTGTACTTCTCTCTGTCACCTTTGTGGCTTTTTAAAATTAATGGCTACTCCCTGACTTGACAAAATTCAATCATTTAGAAATAATTTCTAATAGATCTTGAAGACTTCAATAGTCCATCAAATTGGCTATACCATCAACATTTCTTTGTCCTTTAAAAAAATTAACAAATTCCCCATGAGGTAGACATGTCACACTAACTGTAAAAAACATTCAACATGTAATGACTTAACCAGAATTCTCAGATCCCACTATGGAAAGGAACGTTAAGTAGAAGCACAGCTGCAAAACACTGTGAGGCTTGTCTTGGCGCAGGCCATACCCTCCAAGTTTTCCTTGAGCCACCGTTTTTAATGGATGATGAAATAAGAGACAGACAGAATGCTGTCACGGAGTAAATCACTGGAAGGGCCAGCGCTGGAGAGCGGAGTTACTGCCCATGCTTCCAAGACATGCCCTGCTTGGTCTGCCAGCTTTCCTTATGTGCAGTCCAGAATCAATCCCAGTTTTGATCACTACACCAACAGATGAATAAGATTCAAGCAACAAGCTCTAACAGTAAAGCACAAACGCAAAGGGAAATGACGTACTTCTTCTGAGACTACACACACATGAAATGTGATCCTTCTGTGAGCTGCGGCTGAGTGGACGGAACTGGTGATGCCGAGGACTCAGGAGACGGGGAAAGACTTTTCGCTAAAACACACCAAGAAAATGTGAGAAGATAAAAACCTTGAACACACATTTGGAGAAGTAAATCCTGCTGCTGCGATCCCACAACAATCAGAACGTGTATTGGGAAGAGAGTGATAGCTGTGTTTGGTTCTGCTGTGATTGTCTAATCTGGTATCTGACTATTCAGTATGAAATGTCACACTGTTTAAAAATTCTTTTCTTTTTTTTGCTTTGAGGTTTATTTTCAGGTGTTTATCAGTGGGTTCTGTTAGATCTTTTTTAGTTCTATGCAGCTTAATATTACGGATGACTTAAATGTTGTGGGTTTAATGCTGCTACAACCACTTTGTGCAATAATCAATAGTAGCCAGTGACAATTAAAAAAAACCAGAGAGAACTCCTCTGCATGCTGCCTTATAAATGACAGAGGCAAAGGAAAAGACAATGCTTAGTATTTGTTATAAGGAAACATGGCTGATTATATAAATTTGCATGTTTTATGTATATAAGATACAGGAAATGGCTTGTCCAGAACCCCACACTCTTCCAAATAACTGTCCTGAATAATTGAATCTCATTGTTCTTATCTGTCTGCAAAAGGGCGGGAGTTGGGGGGGGTTACTAGGAATGGGTTTTGCTTAATGACTACAAAAATGATAACATGATAAATGATAATGACACAAAGCTGATAACCTGCACTAACGGTGTGATACCCCAGGCCTACCTCCAAGAAAGAAAAGAAAAGGAAGAAAAGAAAAAGAAAGACAGAAAGAGTATCTATGAAGAATTTGAAAAAATATGAGAGAATAGCACAGAATTTATTTTTTAGTACACTACAAAAAATGATTTTCTACTATTAAAGAAACAAGCCAGATTTGGATTCTATAGTAGGGGCTGGAATAAACACATCCATTCTGTACTTTAGATATTAAACCCTCGACAGCTCCCAAAGTGGTAGGTTTGTGAATATTCTGGAAATCTAACCCTGAAAACAGATACATTTCCCAAGTACTAATCTTACTAGAAAATGTGTTCTGTATGCATTACAATTAAAAGCAAAAACCAAACCCAAACTGACGAGCCGATCCCCACGCCAGCGTGGACTCTGCGGCAGGGCTGCCCTTTCCTCCCTGTCTAGTTGGTTCCCCCAGAGGTGCACATGGAAAGGCAAAAGTTAACAAATCTGCAGTCAAGGGACTGAAGTGGCTCCAATGTTAGAATTTCCACATGGAAAATAAGTTCAGAGGAAGCACCAGTGAGAAAATTTTGAAATACGTAATATCTACCTGCCATTGTTTGACTTCCTCTAGAAACCTCCGGAGTTGATTCATAAGAAGTAACAGTTTCTTCCTGTTCAGGAATATCGTCCTTTATATTTTCTTCAAGGTGGCCTTCTGGTTTATGATTTGTGATCTGTGTCTCTTCTTGAGAGCTAATGAAAATAGATTGATATTTAAACTTTGTTATTACAGAACGGAATGTAATTAATTTTTGCTTCACATTTTTTGTTAAAAAATTTATCGTTTTTTTCCTTTCTCTCTCTCTTTTTTTTTTTTTGAGACAGAGTCTCACTCTGTTGCCCGGGCTGTAGAGTGCCATGGCATCAGCCTAGCTCACAGCAACCTCAAACTCCTGGGCTCAGGTGATCCTTCTGCCTCAGCCTCCCAAGTAGCTGGGACTACAGGCATGCGCCACCATGCCCGGCTAATTTTTAGTTTTACATACATTTTTAGTTGTCCAATTAATTTCTTTCTATTTTTAGTGGAGATGGGGTCTGGCTCTTGCTCAGGCTGGTCTTGAACTCCTGACCTTGAGCTATTCACCCGCCTCGGCTTCCCAGAGTGCTAGGATTACAGGCGTGAGCCACCGCGCCCGGCCGTTTTCTTTCTCTCTTTTTTTTAAAGGTTATCTCTGCTTCAGATTGTTTTTCTTTTTTGAGACGGGGTCTGCCTATGTTGTTCAGGCTGGTCTTGAACTCCTGGGCTCAAGTGATGGTCCTGCCTCAGCCTCTGGAGTACCTGAGACTACAGGCACTCGCCACCATGCCTGGCTTTTAACCATACGGAGAAGATACCATCATGTGCATTTAATAACTGCTAAAATTTTGCTTGCAATTAATCCCTTTTCTTCTTTTTGCTCTTTCTTATGAAAATTTCCAACAAAAAATTACAGCAAATAATAAATCTGTACACCCAGCTTTAATAACTACCTTTACTTTGTTAGTCTTGCTTCATCTAAACCCCTAGTCCCACTCCCCAATCTATTTTAAGACTCCCATCTCGTGCCTGGAGATGGGAGTCTTGATATGTTTCCCAGGCTGATGTTGAACTCCTGGGCTGAAGCGATCCTCCTGCCTCAGCCTCCTTCCGAGTAGGTGAAACTACAGAGGTGCGCCACCGCACCTGGCTCCGGTATGTATTTTTACCACTTTAATGCCACCAAATATTCGGTCGGTGTTCAAATTTTCCTGATTGTCTCATAATGTCATTTTAAAATTGTCTGAATCAGGATCCAAACAAGGTCCATATATTACCTGACAAGTCTCTTAAAGTCAGCTTTAATTGAAAACAAACTGCCCCACATCCCTTTTATTTTTTGCCATTTTTATATGTGAAAGAACCTGGTTTATCTGTTCTATAGTTCACCACATCCTGGATTTTGATGATTGTATCCTCATATTTGTTATAAAGTGGTACAATTTTGAGGCTCATTCAGATTTAGGTTTTGGGGGAGGCAAGTAATACTTCATTAGGTGGGTGTCATGCACTATTGAATTAACAGACTGTTTCTTTCTGTCATGTTAAAAATGATCAGTAAGTTCAGGGGTTATAAGCTTGATTCATTCGTTATAAAGTTCCTTGTCAGATTTCACCTAACAGCTTTAGCGGCTACTGAGGAATATTGTCAAAATCTGTATTTCATTAGTATTGGCAAAGCAATGACACTCTAAATCTCTCACACTTGAAATTCTGAAAAAGAAAATAGTTACCTCAAACTATTTGGTTAGAGTTGGTTTGGGAAAAACAAGACAAATATTTGATTCTTTCCCTTTGTGTGCCAGGTTTTGCAATTAAAAGTTGATTTCTTCCTTATCAAATTCTTCATTAAAAATATAATAATATAATAAATTCTAAAAAAGTCTATTCCCTAGCATCTTTCAAAGTGGCCAACAAAATTAGTTTTTGTTGTTATATCATTATGAACTCAGTGATTTTTAATATACTGGATGTGATTTTTTTTTACAGCCTGGAGTTGAATCCTGGCTCTGCTCTTTATTCGTTGTGTGACTTTGGGCAACTCAATTCAGTTCCTCAGTTTGCTCACCTGTAAAGTGGACCAGATGATGCCAGCCTCCCTCCCAGCTCAGTTGTTCTGGTCTCTGTGTTATTGCCCTTTATTCCCAACATTAATGTGCCTAGAATAGAGGCTTGGTGCTCCCTGACCCCTTCAGCTCAGCCACCAGCCTCCCAAAAACCCGTGCTCCCAAATGGAGGCAACAGGACCTTTCTACCCAAGTGTGCCTGGGAGTTGCCACCTCGGAAATGTACATGTTTTTTGCTTTTGGGAGCTGGGTGCCCATACCCTCCTGTCCATGCATTTGCTCCTTCCTCCCTTCCCCCAAGTGGTCCAGACCCAGCTTACACACCTCCTCCTCCAGGAAGCTTTTCCTGATGCCTCCCCACCAGCCTTACTTCCTTCTAAGCCCTTCTCTGCATCTTCTACTCCTGGCTTGTGATCCCACCTCACCCACATTGAGTGTTTGTGAGAAGCTATTGATGTCCTCCATCGTTCAAGGGGACGGCAGGGAACCTACCTTTATTGCGAATCTACTAAGTGCCTGGCCCTGTGCTAGTAGGCACATTTGTCTTCCTTGTCTGAAATTACCCACTGAAAATCTCAGTGAAGAAAAGAGTGTCACCCTCCAAGAGGAGGAGGCTGAGGCTTGAAAAGGTTATGTTGGAGCCCAGTTTCTGATGCCCTGGAGCTCACTTCCTACCCTCACCCCCCAGTATCTCTCAGCCTTTGCTCTGTCTTCTGAGGCCCCTTGTGTACCCTGACCAGATAAAGTAGTGACGATGGAAGCTCACTGGGATCTCTACTGGATGTGTTTTAATCTATGCCTATGAATATGAAAGTTCAGCAGAGAGTTTTCTTATCAGACATTTCAAATTCAATCTTGCTATTCATTCAAGAAATAAAGGCATTCCTAGTAATATTAAATCACAGCATTTCTCTTTTCTGACATAGGTAATTTATTTATTCAGGGTGAAATTGAGGACATATGTTTAAAAAGTCTGGATAAGAAACACAACTAAAACATAAAAACAAATCCCTGTACTTTCCGGAATCTTATCAGGCAATGCAGACTTATGATCAATTTGTACTATTACACAGCTGTCCCTCAGTATCTGTGGAAGATTGGTTTCAAGACCTCCCACAGATTATAAAACCTGCAGATGCGCAAGTCCCTAGATGAAATGGTTTGGTGCAGTTGGCCTCCACATCTCAGATGTGGAACCTCAGATGAGTAGCCCTGGAAGCAGGGGGCCAACTGCGTAGGCAAGGCTGAGGTGCTTACTTAGCTACAGCTTACGTGCCTTTTGGCATTTTTTAAAAAAGGTATCATTTACCGAATACTAACCACAGTGTTAAGTGCTATGCACGTATTTTCTTATTTAATCCTATAACACACTTGTGAGACAGATCCTATTATTATTCCCATTTTTGTAAGTGAGGGATCTGCAGTTTGGGAAGATCATGTAACTTGCTCAAGATCCCACAGCTCCTAAGCAACTAAGCTGGGACTGGAATCCACTACTTTTTGACTCTGACGTTCACCATTTTTAAACAGTTGCACAGCTTTGTGAATGATCCCTTTGCTTGTTTTTCTTGAATACTACCTGCGTGCAACATCCTCAGGCATTTGTTCTTGGTCTCCTTCTTTATCCATCGCTTCCTCGGAATTTACTCCGTTTGGCTCAGGTTTGGAAACCGTTTCGTCAAAGACACTTTCAGTTTCTTTACACTATACGATAGAAACAAAAATTTTCTTTTCAAAGAATTCTTACCACATTTAATATTTATTAGTAAATCTAAAATGATTCCAAAATAAAGTTTATTAAAATTATACTCTGTCAAATATTAAATGATAATAAATTTAGATTCAAATATACTAAAAATATTAATATTCTTTACCACTAGGATGCAAAAAGTTATCTGTCCAAAGAGAGGATGCACATTGCTAAGACGTAGCTGTTGGGATAAAAGTTTCCTTAATTGGGTTAATGGTAATTTATTCCAGTCTTGACTGATCATGTTTTACATTCTCAATTAGGACATTATTTTGATGTGGTAATCAAATTAAAAGAAACTTATTTCATTTAGATCTGTGGCCTCTGTGACTGAAAGAAACATTTTATTTTCAGCCTTACCACTTGATCTTAAATATCTGTCCTAAAGTAATCTCTCTACCTCTTTGCTGAAATCCGTATTTTGGGGTTCAGCTTCTTTTAGTCGAACACTTTCTGTTGCAGGAGTTTCATGGTTTGGCTTTACATCATTTTCTCTAACGACAGTGTCCAGTTCCTTAATGTTATCATCCCTCCTCCGAGTCTGCCCAAAAAAAATACACAGCATTTTTAGATTTATACTGTGCATGCATGTATATTTTATAGATAGTACCTGCTCATGTAAAAAATTTTAAAAAAAGCTAGCTTTCCACTCACCAAATTTTCTTATGAAAATAAACAAAGGAAATATATGTGTCTGTGTGTATATGTATGTATTTTACACATTTTTCTCATCTCTTTTTAAAAAATCATCTATTTTGGAATTAGCAGAATGTGCCAATGTTCAACTGTTGCTTTGTTTAATCTCCATTAGCAACGACTGCTCTCGATTGGATGGAAAACGGATGTGTGTATTAGGATAGGGAAACACTTTCAGCTGATGCATCCTGTTTATGCCATTATAGACAAACTCTAAGATACTACCAGGTAACAACTGTCTACTAACAATGACAGACCAGACAGACGCTACTGAAAAGGTTGGCTAGACTGCTATCTCTGTATTTACGATGAGGGCAATGAACACAAAGAAACAACCTGATGTCACTTTATAAGGCTGCAGTTGAGATGAGATGGATAGTAGACTTGAAACTTTTTTTTTTTTTTTGAGACAGTCTCACTCTGTTGCCCGGGCTGTAGAGTGCCGTGGCGTCAGCCTAGCTCACAGCAACCTCAAACTCCTGGGCTCAAGCAATCCTTCTGCCTCAGCCTCCCGAGTAGCTGGGACTACAGGCATGCGCCACCATGCTGGCTAATTTTTTCTATATATTCTTAGTTGGCCAATTAATTTCTTTCTATTTATAGTAGAGACGAGGTCTCGCTCTTGCTCAGGCTGGTTTCGAACTCCTGACCTTGAGCGATCCACCCGCCTCAGCCTCCCAGAGCGCTAGGATTACAGGCATGAGCCACCGCGCCGGCTTTGGATAGTGGACTTGAAACTTTTTTTTTTTTTGAGACCGAGTCTCACTCTGTTACCCAGGCTAGAGTGCCGTGGCATTAGCCTAGCTCACAGCAACCTCAAACTCCTGGGCTCAAGCGATCCTTCTGCCTCAGCCTCCCGAGTAGCTGGGACTACAGGCATGTGCCACCATGTCCGGCTAATTTTTTCTATATATTTTTAGCTGGCCAATTAATTTCT
>CAUYRT010077349.1:0-45336 GCA_963574885.1 Lepilemur ruficaudatus
AGACCCCGTCTCTGCTAAACATAGAAAGAAATTAATCAGCCAACTAAAAATATATAAAAAAAATTAGCCGGGTATGGTGGCACATGCCTGTAGTCCCTGCTACTTGGGATTCTGAGGCAGAAGGATTGCTTGAGCCCAGGAGTTTGAGGTTGCTGTGAGCTAGTCTGATGCCACGGCACTCTAGCCGGGCAACAGAGCGAGACTCTGTCTCAAAAAAAAAAAAAAAAAAATTTCATTTCTTACAGTTCTGGAGGCTGGGAACTCCAAAGTCAAGGGGTAGCATCTGGTGAGGGACTTTTCTCTAGTGGAGACTCTCGGTAGTCCCAGAGCAGCGCAGGACATCACATGGCAAGGGGGCTCATGAGAGATGGCCAGACTGGCTTTTTATAAGACCCACTCTTGTGATAACTAGCCCACTCCCTCAATAACCCATTAATCCATTTATCCATGAATGGATTAATCCATTCTGATGACAGAGCCCTCATGACCCAATCACCTCCCAAACATTTCACCTCTCAACACTGCTGCATTGAGGATCAAGTTACTAACACATGAACTTTTGGGGGACACATTTAACTCAAAGCACAAGGTTTCTATGACAGTTGGTTTATAAGGTATTACTGTGTAGTGTTACACCTCTTTTAGAATTTGTCTAGTAGGTTTTCTGGTCTTCACTGGAAGACCTCCCAAAAAATTAAAAAGAAAATAAAGTATTTCTGTAAAGCCTGTACTCTTCAATACATCATGTGTTTTAAAATCTACTTCTGCATCTGTCCAGGGGTGCTTTGTTTCTGAATACTGAATACAACTCAAGTTTAAGTATTAATATAGCAAAACAGTTCACTGAAGTCCTGAATTTCCAAAGTATATTTTTATTTCTGAAGTCCTTCACAGTTAGATTTGGCATCCTAAACAGAGTACAAATTTATCCTTCTTACTCAAATCTTTATGGAATAAGACAAGCTTTGAGTGAATGAATAAATTGATCAATCTTCACTCCATTTATAATCATTAGAAAGAGCCAACTCATCATTTCTGTCACATCATACCAAGAAATAAATATGCAGAATATCTAATACCATGTGAATATCCAAATGTATCTCACCAAGTAAATATTTATGTGTTTTGACTAGACCTCAGTAAGAGAGGTGGTATGCAAATAAGAAAAGCCACGATTTTAGTGTAAGCATTGACATTTTGCATTTATTCACTTAGTGGATAGATTTTATATTAGAAATGATTTTTATAACTAAAAAGATATTTTTTGGTTCATTTTATTTGAACCAGCGCTATGAGGCCTGTATCAGCCTGATACCAAAACCAAACAACAAAAAAGAAAACTATAGGCCAATATCTTTGATGAACATATTTGAACCAGGGGAGTTCTGAGTTGAAGAGCCTGTTACTGAGAGTGTAATATTGTGTTAAGAGAAGAAAGCTAAGAGAGACATCAATAATTATGGGGAAGTTACAGCAAGAAAAGGAATGACCTGAGAAAATAGAAGGAAATCAAGAGAATGCAGTTAGAAGCGTGAAAGAGACAATTTCAATGCTCTGACATTAGATGCTACTGAGTGATCATTCAAGATTCTGCTGTAACATCATGAAGACAAATCAGTGGTGTCTTTTCTAAGATTAATTTCTGGTAGTTTGGTGAAGACATGTGCCATACTTCAGTGGATTGAGTTATAAATACGAGGTAAAAAGTGGGGCGAGCAGGTCCAGATAGCTCTTTCAAAAAGTTTAGCTCTGAACTGGAGGAAAGAAAGCAATAGCTGGAGTGGGAATTAATGTCCAGGGTGACTGACATGATTGATTTAATGTGGAACCTTAGGCCTACTTAAATGTTGATGGGAAAACGTTAGTGGAAAAGGAGGTGATACAAACAGAGAGACATAATGGATTGAGGTCTTGGAAAATGGAAGGAACAATCTGTGGAGCAAACTTTCCTGGGAGGGATAGGATCCAGAACAGAGATGAGAGAGACATTGACCAGAAATAGTAGAAGGTACTGTTTTCCATTTTAGTGCTGGGGAGAAGAAAAGATTGGGTAAAAACAAAAAGGGGATTTGGTTCTCCAAAGATGACATGCATTTTCCCTGTGAGGCAAGAAAGCTTAGGTCATCTGCCAGGTAGCAAGGGAGAACGGAAAAGGATTGGAAGTATGAAGGAAGTCAAGAAGGTTTGAAAAGAGTGCTTTGTTGTGAAAGGAAACATTGTAGGATTGCTGGGTAAGAAATCTTTGTGACGGAATCCAATTTAAGTCTATTATGGTTAATTTTCTTATATAACCAATAGTTTTAAAAAATGAGGGTTTACTGTAGTTAATATTATTTTCAGTCATCAGTTTATATAGGCATATAAATGATTAGGAATAAAATAATTTTTAAAGTAATAATGGTTTTCTCCTTGTGGCTAATTACTACAAAACCAAAATTTTAACTAAAATTTGTGCATATTTTTCTGCAGATTAGTTTACTGTATTTTTTAAATGATTTTTTTAAAAAAAGAATGACTTGTTTTTGTAAAAACAATGCACATTTATTATGAAAAGTTTAAGTGAGACAAAACTGATAGTTTTAAAAAATCACTCAATAGCTCAAGGGCCAGAAATTATTTTCATTGACATTTGGTGTTATTAAGAGAGAGAAACAATTTTATATAAATGTGATCATGTAGTGTATGGGTTATTTTAAATAGAATACTAAATTTTATTTGGAGTTTGAAATAAAAAGAACTAAAGTAGTGCAGAAGAAATTACTGAACTTCAGATGTGTTTTTTACAAAAGATACGTTCTTAAATGATCCTGCCAGAGTTAAGAAAAAGCATTGTAAAAACCCTTTAGTATTTAGCACAGTGGCTCACACCTGTAATCCCAGTACTTTGGGAGGCTGAGGTGGGAGGATACTTTGAGTCCAGGAGTTTGAGACCAGCCTGAGCAGCACAGTAAGACCTCACCTCTACAAAAAATGAGACAGGTATGGTGGTACACACCTGTGGCACCATCTACTTGAGAGGCAAAGGCAGGAGGATCTTTAGACCAGGAGTTTGATTCTGCAGTGAGCTATGATTGTGCCACTGCACTCAAGCCAGGGTGACAGAGGAGACACCCTGTCTCTTAAAAAAAGAAAAAAACCCAAACACTAAAAAGTTAGAGAAATTATTTTTTAATTACATGTCTTGTCTTTATATAGCATCTATTGATTCCATACTATGGATGATGAGAAAATGAGTATATTTATGCTTTTACCTCACCTCTACCTATCCCCCAGATTTTATGTTATAACCCTTGGCCCTTGAACAACATGGGTTTGAACTTCGTTGGTCCACTTATACACCGCTTTTTTTTTTTAACCAAATGCAGACTGAAAACACAGTATTTGACGTTGAAACCTGTGTACACAGAGGCCCGACTTTTCCTATACACAGGTTCCACAGGGCCGACTAGGAGACTTTTGAGTATACCAGTGTGGCCTAGAACCACTCCCCTGCATATACAGAGGGATGACTGTATTTTTAACTTTTCATATTTTATAATCTACATGTTCTGTTTTATTAATGTAATTCATATGGTTGTTTAGACTTAATTATATAGAGAGTATATAAAGTGCACAGTGTGTTCACCATTATTCTGTGTTCCTGACAAGCAAAAACGGCTTGGTTGGATATAAAATTCTTGAGACAGATTTTCTTTCCTTATGACTCTGAAGACACTGCTTCATTGTCTTGAGGCATAGTGTAGCCATATGTGTGACTTGATATTAATGCTTATATGAACATAATTTTCTTCTTTTGTTCTTGGTGATATGCATGGTGTTGATGATTCTGTATCAGTTGGTTGATCAACCTGTAATTGGTCAAGTATAATTTTTGTCTCAGTGTTTATGCCAATTTACTTGAAATGTGAACCTTTGAAAGTGGCTATGATTTCTTTATGACTAATCGGATCCTTTTCACAGACTGAAAAATCTTAGGATATTTTAGTTTATATAATTAGCCCACTTATAGAAAGAGGAATGTTCTCAAAACTTGATGAATTTAGAAATGCTGAAATCTAGCTCTTTTGGACTCTTGAGTTATAAGAAATGAATGGATAGGTCCATGTTTACATCCTTGAGTCATAGTTTTATTATCTCTGATACATGGAAGAAATAGACAGTATAGAAAAGGAATATAGCTAGAAAAGCATTCTCAAAGAACCACCTTTTTGCCAAAGCCAATGATCAGTTTTCTGTATTTATCTACCTTTACCTCCAAACAACGTCTGACAGTTGCGTATGCCTTCCTTCTTGAAACATTTTCTTTCCCTTACTCCTATAAGTGCTTACTCCTAGTTTTTCTGACTTTACTTGTCATTCCTTCTCAATCTCTTTTGCCATATCCTTCTCCTCCATCACACATCTGAATGTTGCAGTGTTCTTTCTAGGTGACATCATCTGAACCCATATCTTTAAATACATTTGATAACTTTCAGTTATGTATCTCCAGTCATGACCTTACAGTCTGTATCTAGTCCATCTCAAAAATATATTTCTAGTACAAACACCGCTTCTCATCTTCTCTACAATCTTTATTTAAGGTTACCACTTATCTGGTTCTCTCTCATTGGCACCACTACAGCCACCTCCTAACTTAGTCTTCTGCAGTCACTCTTACCTCCTCCCTTTTAATAGACTTTAAAAGTCTATTCTTTTTTAAGTAGGTGAAGTAACCTCTTTAAATCATAAATCATATCTTACCACCCTACCTTCCCTTTATATAAAACTCTCCAGTCAATGGCTTCCCATTACAGCTAGAATAAAATCCAAACTCTCATGGCTTACAAATTTATGTGAACTACTTTACCTTTCTACCTTAAACTCTATATACCATCTTCTGTGACGGTTCACCTGTAATGACCACATTTCTATTTCTAAAACACTTCAAGCTTGTTCCTATTTTAGGGCTTTTATATTTCTTAGAACCTTCTTCCCTCAGATCTTCATATTACTTCCTCATTCTGGTCTCAGCTCAAATGTCATCTCCTCAGAGAAGTCTTCCTCTCCTGTCCTACCTAGCCCTAGTTTATACAGAATAGTACCAAAAATAAAATTTTTAAAAATCAGATCATATCCCACCACTATCAAAATGACTATAGTTAATATTTTCAGACATTTCTCTTGATAGAAGTAATTTTACCAAAATTTGTGTTTATTTTATACATGTTGATCTAAATTTAAATACTTGATACATAATAACTCACATTTTGGGTAAAACTTATTTAAACAGAAAACTATAGTTTTATTAATTTTTTTACTCTTTAAAAGCTCTGAGGCTAAGGCCTTCTCTGTTGATAAAAAGAAAAAATTTATAAATGTTAAACATTAAAGACCAAAAGCGTCAAACTGAGACTTTTCTCCTTAACATATAAGGATTGAAAGAGAATTGAAATGGAAGCAACTTTCTCATCAAGCAATTCAGTATAATGTAGTATAGTCTGTGTCTTCTAAACTTACCAGTGCACTAAAACTAAACATTGTTTTGGTTAATGTGAAGTTGAAATATCTTTGGCCATGGACTAGGGTAAAAATGTGCTAGTGAGCTAGTGCTAGTGAATTAATAAGGATTTCTGATGGGGGGGGGAGTCTATAAACTCTCATAGTTTATTTTAACCTTTTCCAATTGCATTGAGTAACATGAAACTATATTACTCAAAATTAATCTTTTGAGTATATTGCTGTGGAATTCTTCTAAATTATTAATTCCTACATCATAAAAAAATAGCATATGCCCAAATTACTGTAAGAGTTCTGTGTGTTAGGCACTGTGCTAAGCACTTTACATATTTTATCTGATTTAATTATACCCATTCTCTGAGAGGTGGAAGCATCTTCATTTTAAAGATGTGAAGACAGGATTCATAGAGGTTAGGTAATTTGTCTAAGATTCTATGACTAGTAAGTCCGTCTGACTTAAAAGATTGTATTCTTAAGCACTAAATCTTGTGCTAAAAAAGACAAAATGTGAAGGAATGCTATAACATAAGTGTATAGTGAGTTTGGTTGACCCAGGAGCATGTCTTTGGAAAGTAAGTCCTAATTTTTTAGCCCTAAGAAATGGGAAGTTGCCCAAATGTCCACCGAATTGTATGGAAGCTTTTATTTTATAGCTATTCTGGGCCCCTTTTTATCACAAGGGTATTCATTTTACAGGATAGCTTTAATGGTCCCTTCGCTTAATTTTTATTTTAATATTTAGAAATGTTTATTTTCAAAAATAGATTTAAATTTTTTTCATAGTATGTTACCACCTCACAATACAAATAAATACAGTGACATTACTAACCTTAAGATGTGGTAACAACAGTGCATCCAGACATGTGTAGGGTCTGTGGTTTGAGTCTTTTTCTTACAGTAGGGGGATTGGATTCATGATGATACAGTCATAACTCCTTTCCTAGGTTGATCCTTGGCAGAGTTTAGGCAAGGTGCAATCGATTATGGAAGATAATTTGAAGGTTATAAGATGGACAGGTGAATCCCACCCCTACATCCCCCCCACCTTCATCCTTTATTCTGGGTTTTTTCTTTGGATTAGTTTAGGTCATCAGAGAGCTTTGTTTTCTTTGCTTTCAGAAGAATTGCAATTACTAAGGTCCCTTCTGCTGTCCACTTGGTTAAAATTGAGGGTTGTAATTAAGAAATTGCCATTTAAAACCTGTAATGCATTTACTATAGGGATGTTGTTGAGGACATCACTATAGTTAGTCAACGGCCCCTATATAGAGACAGCTGCATGGGATATTTTTCCATCTGGGTGTTATAGAAAGCTTAGTTACTTCTATAACTGACCATGTTACTTGTGTTGCTTTGACTGCCAGGGAGCTAACTTTTATTTTTATTTTCATATTTTACTGTGCCACTTGCATAAAATGTCTCAATTCTTGATGAGAGTAAATAGTATTGTGCTTGCAGGGGGACTTATATTTTCAAAGATTCAGAAAATTTACCTAAACCACTGTCTGTCTATTGTGTTTATTAGTAAAATATAAGGTAGGTCCTCATTTTTTGCTGATTTTGTTCATATGAATTTGACATTATATAATACAATATCTTTTGTATGCCAACAATACTTAAATATTACTTTAAATACGTACATTTTAATTGTAATACTATACTTATGGTTTTATTATTACTGAATAATCCATGTTAAGATATAAACAATTTAATTATTTTTAATTCTGAAAAATTATTTTAAAAACTCTTTGTAACTTATAATATCTTGATCTTTGATATCTACGGATGAGCTATATTTATTGTTTCTCTTACCAAATTCAATCAAACTGTCTCATGATTTCTATGATACCTCTGTCTAAAATAGTTGATACTTTATGTTTGAAAATATCTCATTTTGAGACTACAATCTAATTGGTAATTTTAATGAAATTAATTTATTTATAAATGTGTTTATTGTTTTGTGGGTATATCATTGCTTTCTGTTTATGATATTTCTTAGTATTGTTCATTTTTTGTGATACTGTTCTTTATATGGTAATTTGAGTAAATCCCAGTTGAATTATGTTGCCACATTCTGTCTTCAAAAGGGCATAAAGTCAGTACACATGCTTCAGTAATATCTGGTTGTTTTACCCTTATGTTTCCAGTTGGCAATTTGAAATTACGGCTTCAACTGCACTTTAAATATGTGATAATAGCATGTGTTTCTAATAAGGGCCAGCACCATTTTGTTCAGATAGTGTGAATGGTTGTCACTCATATATGACAAATGCACCTTCATCTGCTTCTTTGATAGCCCCCTAAAAACCATACCCTCAAATCAGGCCGATGAAATTAGCTGCTGTGTAAATTGTGTGTCTGAGTGGTTCATTATCTAATCACCGTCAGAACCACAGTGATAAAGTAGATTGAAGCAGGAAAGAGGTCTGCCAGATGATTTCAGGGCCCCCCCCTCCCTAAATCTGGTTTCCCTTGGAAACCCTAATAGTGCAGTTTAGAACTTCAGGCCTTTCATGCCTAGAATTCAGTGTCTTTTAATGTACCAAACTTGGAAATGCCAGTAGTTCTGGAACATAATTTTCTTTTTGTAAAGACCATATTTGTATTTATTTCGATCAATTTTTGAAATGTTGAGGCTCTCGAAGTACTGTTTTGTTGCTAGTACCCTCAGTATTACTGGATGGGAAAAAAGTACTATGTCCTACTTGCATAGAATTCAGATTAGTTTATTCACTAGAGCTATTTGTTAACTTTCTAGGAATCTTTCTTTCTTACTGTAATTATAGTGACTTTCTGTATTATTTGTTTATTGAATTGCTTCCCTTTAATTCATTTTAGGTGCTTTTGAAGATGATGATATCACGCATGTTGAAGGAAGTGTAGATCCTATTCGAGATATAGAAATAATACATGAAGAGCTTCAGCTTAAAGATGAGGAAATGGTTGGGCCCATTATAGATAAACTAGAAAAGGTGGCTGTGAGAGGAGGAGATAAAAAACTAAAACCTGAATATGTAAGTAAAAATTTACAGCTTCTTTAGATACTTGAGAGTTTATTTTTTTTGATTAAAAAGTTTTAAAATAAGGCACATAAAATTTCTAATATTGTTAATGGAATTTTAGAATCCAGGGATTATTTCTGTTAAAAAAAAAATTGTTGGGAAACTTTTATTTCTAGGCAACCAAGGGTCATGGTGATAGGCTATTTAGGGTGTTCTTAGCAAGTTATAGTTTGCAGTAATATTGAATGTTTATATGGTTACTATGTAGACTTCAAGTTCTAGTGTTAATGAAGTATGATTTTATGATGAAAAACTGACTGGATTTAGAAAAATGACTGAATATATGAGCTTCATGGATTTGAAGAAGTGAAGTGATTTATACAAAGAATTAGGGGTTGAATAAGTGAATGTGCTCTTAAAGTAGACAGATCATCTTAATGTTTTAAGGAATGAAAACTAACATCATTGTTCTTAATATTCAAGTGTGTTTGTATCACATTATTAGTGAATAATTATTTGTAAAATGGTAGTAAATGTTCCAAAATCAATTTTAAAGCTTTTGATTTAAGGATGATTAAATTGTCTTTTATATTAAAAAAGCAGTGCCTTAACTATATATTTTCTCATTTATTAACATCTTCACAAACTATTCTTGGTTTTTATATATCTTTGTCGTAGGAAATATTTCTCTAATTTTTCATGTCTTAATTTTTAATACATGTGTTTATTTTTAATTTTCTTATTTTTAAAAATTGTCATTGTTCCCCCTTGTCCCTTCCTCATTTATTCTTAGTAAATTTGGAAAACTCTACACCATTAAGGAATCAATTACCAGAATCAACTTCTGAACCCACGCACACTACCAATAAATTATGGTCAGAAGTGCCTGAATTTGGAACAGGGAGACCTGTGTTATGCTTTTGATTTCCTTAATGATCTGGAGCAAGCCGCAGTCACGTCACTTCTCTTATCATCTTGGTTATGTCTATTGAAATAGAATGGAGAATGGAGAGAGATTTGTCTGAGAAAATTGCACAAGGTTTGGGGTCATGGGGGGATTAAAAGTGTGGGTATAACGAATATTCCTTTTGGAAAAAAGGGGGGAAAATATGAGGAGGATGTTTGGATTGAAAGTAATTCATTTGACCCAAACTGCATGGTTACTGATGAGAATAAATCCTTATGCAGTCAGTCACCCCTTTGTTCATTGAAACTTACTGACATCCACAGGTCTTTCAGAAACATTAACTGACTTAAATATCTCAATCTCACTTTTACTTAAATGGAAGAAATGGTCATCTCTTCTCAAATTCTTGGGCTACCATTTCCTGGCTTTTTCTCTCAACGAAAACTAGAATGTTGAGTGTTGTTACTCCTTCTAACAACATTTCCTTCTCATTTCTAACCATTTTCTTAAAATTCCTATACCAGAATTGAAAGCATAGTTTGGACTTGTGTTTACAGAAAAATCTAAACACCTCCCCATTTACTTTTGCCTTCACTGTTGT
Organism: Lepilemur ruficaudatus; assembly: GCA_963574885.1. Lineage (NCBI taxonomy): Eukaryota > Metazoa > Chordata > Mammalia > Primates > Lepilemuridae > Lepilemur > Lepilemur ruficaudatus. The sequence goes on from CAUYRT010077349.1 coordinate 10,007, forward strand.
GCTCTTCTGTATAAATGAAAATCATTATAGTCTAATTTTCTCATTTCCCAAAACTGATTATTCTACTTTTTTCTTTCTTCATATTAGATTCAGCTGCTTCAAAACAAATTATAGATCAGTGTTTCTCAGCCTCTTGTTTCTTGTTTTCGTTATTACCTCTAAGGAAAAAAAATTTTAAATTCAATTTAAATTAATTAAATTCCTCCCTAGTGAGAGAAATTAAATATTAATGAGTAAGATTTTGTCAGGTAGGGTTGAGATTTTGAGAGCCACAAACTTTTAAATATCTAACATTTCTTCTCACCACCACTACCACTACCCCCACACTCCTACCCCAACCCCACCCTTACCAAGAACCAATTTTTGACCCTCTAGGGACAATTTCACCCCCACCGAAAATGCGTGCTGTGAATTATCCTGTAGCAAACCCAAGGCATGTAAATATGGTAAAATAGTGGGCTTTTTAGAAATTTTTGTTTTGGTTTGTTTTTATCAAAAACAGGATTTTAATTATCTGTAACTCAATTTGGGGAGAATTAACATTTATAGTATTGAATCTTTCAGGGCATGAACATATTAATATTTCTATTTATTGAGCCTGGCACTGTTGTATGCTTTTCAAATATGTTATCTTATTTAAACCATACATGTAATATTTCTGTGTTACATTTGGGGAAGCACAGATTTCAAGAGATTTTATGAATTGCTTAAGATCTTACACTTAAATTGCAGATCAAGTTTTTCAGCCACATCAATCTGGCTATAAAGCCAATATGGTGTTGTTGCTGGGTTTTTTTGGGGGGGGGTGCGTGGGGAGGTAACATGTTCTTTTTAAATTGCAAGATATAACATGTAAGAAAATGCATTAATCTCATGTATAATGTGACATATAATTGTAAAACCAACAGTAGTAAAACCTCCTTGAATATCAAGAAATAAAGCATTATTATTAAATTTCCCTTACCAGTTTTAATTCTCTCAGTCCTCCCACAACTAACCACTATTCTGACAATATCCATGCTTTTTAATATATACCAGTGTATGCACCACTCAAGACAATATAAATTAATTTTGCCTGATTCTGAACTTTATATAAATGGTATCATATATATTTGTGTGAATATTTTCCACTCATTTTGTACAATTCATATTGCGTTTATCTATAATTTATTTATTTTCCCATTTTATTCTATTGATGAGCATTTGAATTTCCCCTGTGGGGTTTTTGTTTGTTTGTTTCCCTGTTTGTTTTTTGAGACAGAGTCTCCCTCTGTCACCCTGGATAGAATTCAGTGGTATCATCATAGCTCACTGCAACCTCAAACTCCTGGGCTTAAGTGATCCTCCTGCCTCAGCCTCCTGAGTAGCTGGGACTACAGGTGTGTGCCACTGTGCCTGGCTAATTTTTGTATTTTTAGTAGAGACGGGCTCTCGCTCTTGATGAGGCTGATCTGAAACTTTTGGCCTCAAGCGATCCTCCTGCCTCAGCCTCCCAGAGTGCTAGGATTATAGGCATGAGCCACCATGTCTGGCCCCATATGTTTTTAATAGTTATGAACAGTGCTGCTGTGAATATTCTTTTATATCCTGGTATACCTAAGAGTGGTCTAGGGCTGTGGTCCCCATCCCATGGGCCTGTTAGGGACTGGGCTGCAGAGCCACCCTGCCCCATCCATGAAAAAATTATCTTCCATGAAACTTAGGAACTATGTGCTGCTGGCATCATCGCCTGGGCTCCCCTCCCACTGGGAAAAAATTACCTTCTGTGGAACTGGTCCTTGGTGCCAAAAAGGTTGGACACCACTGGTCTAAGGTATATGTCTAGAAGTCAATAGTGTATGTATATCTTCAACTTTACTAGATAAACACTGTTTTCTTACTGTATGAAGAGTTTATCCTCTTGTCAACAGTTGGTATTGTCAGATTTTTTCATTTTTGCAGTTTGATAGCTGTGTAATGTTATTTGTTTGTGGCTGTAATTTGTAGTCCCCTAGCTATATAAGGTTGAATACTTTTTAAAAAATATTTATTGTCCCTTTGGGATTTTATCTTTTGGGAAGTGCCTGTTCTAATTCTTTTGCTCATTTTCATCTGGATTATTGTCTTTCTTTCACTAGTCTTTTGTTGTAAATGGATTGCAAATATCTTCTACTCTGTGGCTTTTTGTTTTCCTTCTTGTGGTATCTTTTGATGAATAGGTCTTAAATTTAAGGTTAGCGTTTTCTGTGTCTTGTTGTTTAAGAAAACTTTCCTACCTTAAAGTCGTCAAGGTGATCTCCTATCTTGTCATTTAAAAACTTTATTGTTTTACATTTCGAATTTAAGTCATTAACCCACCTAGAACTGATTGTTTTGTAAATGGTATTGAGGTAGGCATCCAATTTGATTTTTTTTTTTTTTGGTCCCCCTCTGGAAAGACTATTGTTCTAGCACCATTTGTTAAAAAAACTGTCCTTTCCTTACTCCAGTGAAGTGCCACCTCTATAATAAATCAAAGAACTATGGCATCTTTCCTGAGGATTGGCAGATGATCCCAGGTAAAAGTGGCCAAAAGCAACAGTGGGGTCTCAACCCTTTTGAGAGTTGAAGATGAGGGGGCGACGATGGAATGAGGGGTTGATACCCACGGAGTCTCTGGCCTCAGGTCTGTTCCTAACTTCATTTCTATACTTTCCTCATTCCCTAATAATCCTCAATCTCTAATCTAGTTCAGGGACACTTAAAGTGTGGTCCACAATCCAGCAGCATCACCATCAGTTAGGAGCTTGTTAGAAATGCAAGTGATAGATCTACGAAGTCAGAATCTCTAGGGATGTGTTTTAACAAATCTCTAAGTGATGCCAAAGCTTGAGGGCCACTGCTATAGAGCAGCCAACCCCCCTGAAGGTAGAAGTGGCTTAGGCCTCCCACTCTAAACCTCCTTCTTGATCTGGTAATGCCTCATTATCTTATTAGGTCATTGACACTTTTTTTTTTGAGATAGAGTCTCACTCTGTTGCCCTGGGTAGAGTGCAGTTGTGTCATCATAGCTCACTGCAACCTCAAACTCCCGGGTTCAGGCGATCCTCCTGCCTCAGCCTCCGAAGTAGCTGGGACTACAGGCATACGCCACAATGCCCGGCTAATTTTTTCTATTTTTAGTAGAGATGGAGTCTCACTCTTGCTTCGGCTGATCTCAAACTCCTGAGCTCAAATGATCCTCTCGCCTCAGCCTCCCAAAGTGCTAGGATTATAGGTGTGAGCCACTGTGCCTGCCCTTAAGTCATATTATTTAAGAAACACATTTTTGTAGGGTTATAACTGCCATAGATAGTGATTCCTCTCATGGATGTGGGCAAAGTAAATCGAAAACCTTCTGGAAAGGATTCACCAATGTAGGTGCCATTATAAACATTTGTGATTCATGGGAGGAGATCAGAATATCAACATTAACAGAAGTTTAGAAGTTGATTCCAAACCTTATGGATGACTTTGAGAGGGATTCAAGACCTCAGTGGAAGAAGTAACTACAGATGTGGAAATAGCAAGAAAACTGGAATTAAATGTGGAGCCTGAAGATGTGACTGAATCACTATAATCTCATGATAAAACTTGGATGAATAAGTTGTTTCTTATGGATAAGCGAAGAAGGTAGTTTCTTGAGATGGAATCTGCTCCTGGTGAAGATACTGTGAACACTGCTGAAATGACAGTGAAGGATTTAGAATATTACATAAACTTAGTTGATAAAGCAGTGCCAAGATTTGAGAGGACTGACTCCAATTTTGAAAGATGTTCCACTGTGGGTAGAATGCTATCAAACAACATTGCATGCTGCAGAGAAATCTTTTGTGAAAGGAAGAGTCAACTGATATAGCAAACTTCACTGTTGTCTTATTTTAAGAAATTGCCATAGCCACCCCAACCTTTAGCAACAGCCACCCTGATTAGCCAGCAGTCACCAACATTGAGGCAAGATCCTCCACCAGCAAGAGTACTACTACTCACCAAAGGCTCAGATGATTATAAGTACTTTTTAGCAAAAGTATTTTTTATTTAAGGTATGTATTAATACATTTTTTTTTAGGTATAATGCTTTTGCACACTTAGTAGACTACAGTAGACTACAGCATAGTGTAAACATAAGTTTATGTACACTGGGAAACCAAAAAAATTGTGTTACTTGCTTTATTGCCATATTTGCTTTATTGTGGTGGTCTAGAACCAAACCCACAGTATCTCTGAGGTATGGTTGTCTCTAAAAATATAATTCTCCCTCCACTTGTCTTCACATTTATCCTTTTCTCCTTTTTTAGACTCTTGTGTATCCTTCCAGGAATATTCTTATGTGACTCAAAAAGATCATTTCTAAACGAATGTGATAATGGAGTAGCATTTGGTGGGGCTGAACTGCATCTATTTGTTTTTCTCTCCATATCCTCTCTATCCTCATAGTCTGTAGTTAATGAAACCAACTCCTGTGAACTGAGAACTTGTATCTATGACTCCTTCTCCTTTACCATCTACATCCCATCCTATTGATTTTATCTCTTGAATGTGCCCCTTATGTCTTCCTTCCTTTTTGTTTTCACAACTGCTTCTTTAGTTTGGGCCTTATCTATGCTTAGTTTATTTTTGCAGGGTAACTGATCTTTTTACCTCCAGTCTTGGTCTTGTTTTCCACAAATATAAAATACAGATCTAACAATGTTATTCCCTTAATTAAAATACTTCGCCATATTCTATAGGATATTGCCAATATAAAGGCCATGGCTCACAAAGCTCTTTGTGATTTGGCCTTGCCTTTTTCTCCACCCTCCTGATAGTGAACTTAGGGCTCTAAACATACTGGTTCAACAGGAACTTATTTACTGGAACTCTACCCATTTGCTGCTCTTCCACCCCCATTTCTTAGTTATCCTTGAAGACATATCCTGAAGCAGAAGTTCTTTTAAAAAAAAAAAATTGTTTTTATTGTGGTAAACCATAGATGCCATAAAATCTATCATTAACCATTTTTAAGTATATAGTTCAGTGGCACTAAGTACATTCACAATGTTGTATTAATACAACCATCACCCCATCCATTTCAAGAACTTTTTCATCATCCTGTGTTGAAACTCTGTACTGTTTAAATAGTAATTCGCCATTTCCTTCTTCTCCCAGCTCCTGATAACCTCTACTTCACTTTCTGTCTCTGAATTTACCTATTCTAGATACCTAATATAAATAGAATGATAGAATTTTTGTCCTTTTCTGTCTGGCTTACTTCCCATCTTGTAGCATGTATCAAAATTTCATATATTTTGAAGGCTAAATATCATATTGTATGTATATACCACATTTTTGTGGACATTTGGGTTATTTCCACCTTTTAGCTTTTGTAAATAATACTGTTATTAATATTGTTGTACAAGTATCTCTTGGAGTCCGTGCTTTCATTTAATCTCTACAACTTTTATAAATATTATCTTCATTTTATAGATGAGTAAACTGAGGCTCAGAAAGATTAATTAATCTGTCCAAAGTCTAAGATGGACCACATATCTATATATGAAATTATCAGAACAGAAAATTGAATGTACATGCACATTGTGATTAAAACATTTATAAAGAAATCTCCATTGAAAATAGCCTGGAAGGAAATAGTAAGTGGTAATAATGACTTGGGAGTTATGAATACCTATCCCTTAAATATTTTTCCACTTTGCTTTTATTGCTTTTATAAAATAAATTTATGGAAAATGAACCCCAAAGTTAAAAATATTTATTAAACACAAACTTAGGGTTAGGGTTAGGGTTAGCCCATTTAAAAATACATGAACCAGGAATATAATTAGAAATTGTCATAGTTCGTCATCTGAGTCCACATAATATACATACCCCAGAGGTAGAAAAGGGGTTATGAGTTTTTCAAAGTGAGATTGACAAGTTACATAATTTGATGAGGCAGTACCAATGTGGGAGTTAAACTGTGTTAGGTAGGACTACTTTATAGATCCAGGAGAAATGATTATCATAGTAATTATTATAAGCATTAATGAGGAATTTTGACAGTGCAGCAGTTGGAAGGCTTCAGGTAAAGTGTCTCCTCTTTTTTTGAACTGGGATGAGAAGAATAGACTGTGAGCATAATTGACCAAGGTTAATCTAATGGTCATCTTAATGCTATATATTTTGCTTTCTCAGTCCATAGTCATTTAAACAAAGAATTACTTTTCTTTTAAGGTTTGACTTCTTATTTGATAATATATTATGTGAACATATAGGTAAGAACTCCTAGAGGTGAAAAACTTCTGAGTCATTTCATCTCATATAAATTTTATTGTATTTTTTATTGGGGCCTTTTAGTTGTAAGGAACAGAGATTCGACATAGATTAGACTATTTCAAGAAATGGAGTTTTTATTTTTAGAATACAAGACAATAAAGGAAATGGAAATCCAAAAATATTTAAGAGCAGGAATTGGGATATAACCAAGCCTTTTGGACTTGAATTGTAAATCAACCCAGAACAGCACCCAGGAATTCAGCAGTTCTATGTATCTTCTCTCCTGTACTCTGCCATTTATGTAACTCGATATTCTTTAGTCTACTTCACTAGAATTCTGCTTAGTTTTCTTTCTGTTGCCACTAAAATTTATCTTCTGTTTTATATATTTTTGTTCCTGACTTCTGCTTCTTGATAATTTCTACTTACAGTTAGCCTATTTATAATTTCTTGTACTTTATTCTCTCTTATATTTTTTCAGTATATTCACCAATCCTAGTCTCTAATCCTATCTCTCAGTATTTCCTAATTCAGATTCCTGAGAACAAGCATCTAATTACCTCAGGTAATTTCATTTTGGCACAGTTTTTTGCATAAGCCCATGTCATACATTGGTCAAATGCTTTCCAGTTCTGGCCAGGAGACTGTTCTGTGTAGGACTGTCACCTCCGCAGAAGCTAGGGATGAGTCATATTCCTTTGGGAAAGGACTGGGAGCAAAGTAGCATCATGGATAACGTATTTAGTATACTGTATAAAATGATATGAGACAGCATGTTGTAGGTCCCCTCAGAACACACTATTATTTATTTGAGGATAACAGTTAGGAAGTCTGAAGCTGTTTAAGGCTTCCAGGATAATACAGGAGAATGTAATGTGTTTGTAGCAAGGGTCGTGAGTATTAGACCCATTTGAGACCAGATTACTGTAGAATCATCAATTTTTATGAACCCTGAGTAGAAGGGAATGAACTCACAAGAACTGATGATATGGTACATACACTATAGAAATATTTTCCTGGATGTTCCCACCTATCTGTTTTCTCCCTGCCTGTAACCAAACATGGATGAAGAAAATTAAAAACAGGACAAATTAGTATTCCCATAAATTCATTGTTAACAACCCAAGTTTTCCCTCAGCAATATCCAGCTTTCCTATTTGTGTTACCGAAAGTTTGGCACTTGACCCCAAGGCCACATCAGAAAAATGAGGACAAATGGTTTGAGGAGAAGGAAAGAGAAGTTTATATGCCAGCAAATGAGGAGGTTGGCAGACTCCTGTCTCAAAGTACCAGCGTCCTGCTTCTGAGCAGAAGTACAAGAGATTTTAAAGGTTCTGATTAATCCCATCTTTGGCTAAGATAATCTGATGATCTCTGCTTGGACAATGCCCTTGAGCTATCTTCTGTGGCACAAAGAATAAAGGACACTCTCCTACCCCTCTAGACCACTGGCCTGAGTCAGGGATATAGGTTTTAGTTCTCAAAAAGGGTAAGGTGGTTTTGAAGAAACAGGAAACATTTTTACCCCTTTTCAGGCCATTTCCTCTGTTTGATTTGTCCTCCTACACTCTGCTGCAAATGCTTTCTGTTCTCCACAAGTCTCTTATTTATGCCTACTCCCTAATTCCATTGATTGGTTCCTTGCCTCTTATTGCAGAGATCAAAGTAAAAGCCTTCTGACATAAGAATTCTCTCATTTTCCACTAGCCAAACCCAATGCCTATTTATTCACTCTTTTTACCTGGCCAATTATTCCACTAATTCTTTGGGTCTTAAAAATTTCCCAATTCCTCAGAAATTTTACACTGTCATCCATTTTTTTCTTTTGTTGCTTTTAAATGGATTTATTGACATATAATTCATATACCATAAAGTTCATCCTTTTTAAAGTATACAATTCAGTGGTTTTTAGTATATCAAAGTTGTGTTTCAATTACCAGTAATCCCTTTTTCTTATATATACAACTTGTGCCTCTCAAACTCGATTCTTTTCAACGGTTTCAAGATGGGTTTTTTATTTTTGTAAAAAAACAAACTTCCTGAATATCACACCCTTCTCCTTCAACTACCATATTTTCTGTATCCTCTGTCATAAAAACTTCTTGTAAAAGTTATTTATATTTACTTTCTTCATTTTCTCCACCTCCTAATAACTCAGTCCATTCTAATCTGACTCCTTAACAAAATGAATGTAAGAAGAAATAAAAATATAAATAGTCTTATCTATTGAAGAAATTGAACTCAAAATTTTATTTTTTATTTTTTTATATTTGAGACAAGGTCTTTCTCTGTTGTCTAGGCTAGAATGCAGTGGCATCATCATAACTCACTGCAACTTCAAACTCACTGCAACTTCAAACTCTTGGGCTCAAGTGATCCTCTTGCCTCAGCCTCCTGAGTAGCTGGGACTATAGGCATGTGCCACCATGCCTGGCTAAATTTTTCTATTTTTAGTAGAGATGGGGTTTTGCTTTTGCTCAGACTGGTCTTGAACTCCTGACCTCAAGCTATCCTCCCACCTTGGCCTCCCAGAATACTAGGATTAGGGGCGTGAGCCACCATGCTGAACCGGAACTCATAATTTTAAAGCTTACTGTAAGAAAAACTCCTGACCCAGATGCCTTTACTATATTTAGAGCCTAACTCATACTCTTCCATACAATAGAAAAAGAGGAAAACCTTTCTACCTGGTTTTATGAGATCTGAATAATCCTGATATCAAAATTTTACAATGTAAGAAAGAAAAACTATAGGCAGTCTCTTTCATGAACATAAATGCACATTTCAAAATAAACTATTAGCAAAATAAATTGTGTAATAAATATTAATGACATTGGCCATGACAGAAATTCTAGGAATGCAAAGTAGGGTTGATGTTCAAAAATTAATCATGGTAAACAACAAAGGAGAAAAATCATGTGATCATCTTTATATATTAGAAAAAGGATTTTATATTCAGTAACTATTTAAAAAGAAAAAAAATCCTCTTAAACTAGGAATGGAAGCTAAGCTACTTATTCTGAGAAAGAGTATCTATAAAAAAACACTATAGAAACAATTATACTTAATGATGAAATATGAAAGCCTTGCCCCTCACATTGGGAAAAAAGCAAGGATGCTTACTATCACTGCTTTTATTCAGTCTTGTACTGGAATTTTTAAACAGTCAAATGGATAAATTGTGAAATATTCCCACAGTGAAATATTATACAACAGAGAAAAACAACTACCGCTATGTCACAGCATGGATGGATTTCATAAATGACGTTGAGCTAAAGAAGCCAAACACAATATATATTGTCTGATTCCATTTCTATAAATTTCAATAACAGACTAATTTGTGATGCAGAGAAGCCAGGATAGTGATTGTCTTTGGAGAGCAGTGGAACATTGTGACTGCACTGCTGATAATATTCTATATGTTGATCAAGGTGGTAATTGCAGGCATGCATTCATTCTGTGATAGTTCACTGAGTAATACACTTGTGTGTGTTATACTAAGTGTATGTTATACTTCAGTATGTTCCCTTCTTAAGTTTGACTTGCAGACTACTGATTATCTTCTGCCATATCAGTTGTGTCTCCAGTTTGGACTTTTATTTTCCTTCTTTGATTTTGATTTCTGTAAAAGTCTTTGTAATTTTATCAACTCTCTGGAGTTTTATCCATTTTTCTCTAACCTCACTCTGTTCTCTCTTTATGGCCTCATTTGCCTGTTGCATAGAGCCTCTATCTTTTTGCATTCTACTAAGTATGCCAAATAATTCATTGAGGGGTTTTTTTTCTGATCACTTTCAAAGACATGTTTCTTCCTTTATGACTCTACTTATTCAATAACCCTTTAAGTAAAATCAGGTTTGTGAACTTTCCCCTACTCCTTCCTTGCATATGGTGAAATCTACTAAAACTTATTTTCAGGAATCATAGGAACAATTGCCTCCTTCTTTTTAGTAATGGTCAGACCTTCTGCTGACATCTATACCTCAGGAGTAAATTGGTGTCCATTTTGGTTACCGCTTTATAGCAGTAAGAGCCAGGAGCATTATATTAAGATGTTTTTCCCACTGCCTGCTTCAGAGAACATGTAACTGGAAACCCACAACTGCCAACATACATTCCACCAAGGTTATTGCTAGTATTGACCTATTGTCTTAATTCTTGGGGAATCCCTCCCCCACCCCATACACACACAGTCGTGTATAGCATTGCTGCTAGTTGTCTTGGTTCTGTCCTTTACTGCCGAATCCTTTTCTGAGAGTTTCAGTCACTGAAGTATGTAGAAAGGTAGTGGTCAGGGTTCAGTACTTTGGCCTCTATTAGCAGCAACATTCATTTGGTAGTCCAGCTAATGCTTAATACTACGATTCAGACAGATTGTAAATATCAAGTTAGAATATACAGTGAAGGTCTATTTTATGAGGGAAAACTTAGTTTGGTTTTTCCTAAATTTTGGGTATTTAAAGGGGGTAGTTAGAGGAAGCTTTATTAATGGACTTCCAGCAAAATTATTTTGAGCTGGAATACTTGCCCCAATTCTGTTGGCTGTCTTTGTTAAAGCTACCTAACTTTCATTAAGTCAGCTTATCTGAGTATCAGTATCAGATACTAGGGTGGCAGGTTTTGTTAAAGATAAGTATCAGGCTTGGAATTTATTAATATAATCATTACAGAGCGAGTTATCTCAATAAACTATCAAATCTTTCCATTTTGGGCCATCAAATTTTAGGATTACAGATGGTGGGCAGGAAATAGATAAAGTCCCTCTTTCCCTCTTACCCTGCAAATATATCTTTATTTTTTTCTATTATAAATATGGTATTTATCAGTTAAAAATTTTAAAAACATCATTGTAGTTTTTTAAAAAGGCACAAAGGGGAAAGCTCTCTGGCATCTAACCTTCTAGAGATTTTATTATTAACAATTTGGTGCGGTATCTGTCTAGTTTCATTATTTGAATAAATCTATTTAAGTGTATTATATATAGTTTCAGAACCACAAATGGAATCACATTATGCATTCTACTGTACATATTGTGTATTGAATATTTACTGTACTCCTAAAACTGTGCTACTTGTTTTTCATGTATTTTCTCATTTAATCCTCATAATCACTATATATTCAGTTGGAGTTATTGTCCCAGTTTTACAGAAACAAACAGAATTACACAGCTAGAAAGTAGTAGAGCCAGGACTTCAACTCAAATCTGTTGCCAGAATCCATAGTCTTAACTGTATTCCATTGTTCTGAACCTGGTCTTTTCACTTAGTAGTATATTTTGGACATTTTCCCATGCAAATGTACATGCAGATATATCTAGTCTTAACAGATACCGTGTTCTGTTGTATTATTGTCCCGTAATTTATTAGCAAAGCCCCAGTTAGTGGCTTTTTAGTTTGTTTCTAATCTATATGTCTCCTCTTGTGCCAGTGTCACACTGTTCTCATTACTGTAGTCTTATGGTTTATTTTAATCATAGTAAGGTAAGTCACATATTTTTTCTCCAAAAATTTTTTTTACTCTCAAGTAATTAATTCTTTTAGAATGATATATTTAGCTTATAATGTTCTCTATCTCTATCATCTTGTTATGATTTTAACTGAAATTGTGTTAAATAGTAAAATAGTATATTATATTATTGGATTTTTGGATCATGGATCCCTTTGAAAGGCATTTGAAAGATACGTGTCATCTTCTCCCAAAGGTATACAAACAGAGCTTTACATAGGATTTCAGGATGTTAAGGAACCCCTGAAATCTGTTTCTGTATCATAGGTTAGTAATTTTTGCTGTGGAAACTGAAGAATACCAAAATAGAGAAATCTAGGAAAGTCTAATAAGTGACTGGGTTATTATGTTGTGTGCAAAGAAAAATGTTACTATTTTTGTGGTTTATGAATTGACAGTCAGCTATTGTACTCAAATAATAAAATAAAGATATGGAATGTCTTTGATGACCTGAATGAGAATGAAGATTTTGAATAACAACTTTAGGGGTGTCTAGGCTAAGCAAGGACCAAAGAGAAAAGCAGTAAAGAAGACAAACAGGCCAGGGTGTTGGACATGATATGAACTTTCAAGTCACTTAGACCTGAATTTGAATCTCAGCTCTGCTACTTAATAGCTATGGGAATTTAGGTAAGTCACACATACTTCCCAAGTCTAAATACATTGCAGCTGCTATTAACAATAAGAATAATAAAATATATCAAGAAAATGGAGCATTTCTAAAGTTAAATATGAAGCTTTCAATAAGAAGGATCAAAGCAGAAGAGCACAGTATTCAAAGTGAGTTTGTATTGTTTTCTTACGATTAAAAAGTAGTTCAGCAAAAGCTAGTTCTTGTAGAATAGTGAGATTAGAAGCCTGACTTGAGAATTCACAAAGAAAGCCAGTATTTTAATAACTGAAATTTGAAGAAAAGGACTAGTGAACAATTATACCAATTAAAGAAGGTGTACATGTGCTGTAAAACACCGGTCCTCAATCTTTTGGGCATCAGAACTGATTTCATGGAAGATAATTTTTCCATCAACCGGAGATGGGGTGGGTTGCTTTCGGAATGATTCAAGCACATTACATTTATTGTGAAGTCAAACCTCTCTGCTAATGATAATCTGTATTTGCTACCGCTCCCCAGCACTAACATCACCACCTCAGCCCCACCTCAGATCATCAGGCATTAGAGACTCTTAAGGAGTTTGCAACCTAGATCCCTCGCATGCGCAGTTTACAGTAGGGCTCCAGCGCCTGTGAGAATCTAATGCCTCTGCGGATCTGACAGGAGGCGGAGCTTATGCGGTGATGCCTGCGATTAGGAGTGGCTGTAAACACAGGGGAAGCTTGGCTTGCTTTCTACTTGCCTGTGCCGCCAGGTTCCTAACAGGCCACGGACTGGTACTGATCCTTGGCCCCGGAGTTGGGGACCACAGCTTTAAAGGAGCACCCAACAGAATATATTGCCATTTTGTAGATCACTGTTCTCAGCCAAGAACTGTGCTAAACAGTATGTACATTATCTCTTTCGATCTTCGCAACAACCCCCAGGAGGTTGATCTTATCTGCATTTTATCAGTGAAGTACGTCACAGAACTGCTCAGTGGTAGACCAAGGATTTATTCTCATACTCAAGTACTATGCTGTCACCTCTCTTTATTCTCACATTCAAGTATTATGCTGTTACCTCTCTCTCTAATCAGTACACTAATGTAACAGCAATCTAACCAGAAAGTTCATATGACCAGGAATTTTTTTGTATCTCCATAAGGTACACAATTTATTTTGAAAATGAGGAATTTGTTAAAGTTATCAAAACTGTCCAATTTAGTACTCCTACATCTGTGTTTCTATATAATAATAGTAAATATGAAATCTTAACTTATAAACGCGTCAAGGATTATAGTGTTATTTAAATTTTTATTCTAATTTGTTAAAAGTGGGTAAAGTATGTATTAGTTTTTTTTTTTCAGTTAACCCAATTCAATTAACTGGAACCTTTTGTTCTAATCATCATTATTAATGTATGTGTTTATACATACGAGCATAAGGAAATAAATTCAACCAGACCATTAAGTATTATATCCAAACAAGCCTAAATGTTTTCCTTTATCTGTTGAGAAGTTTTTCAGATAAAGAATAAAACATCTTTTAATTTTTTGCTAAAATCCAAGTTAATTTTTACTTTCTTTATGTAAGAAAAAGAGTGCATTGAAACTATGGCATATACTGATCATTTATGTAATATAATCTTATCCGACAGTAATCTATTTTTAGTTTGTCTTAAGTAAAACTGACATCTTTAATAAATCTAAGTTGTCTTTTCTTGGCTGGTAAATCTTTTGTGTGGATAATTAAGAGTACTGGATACAAAATATTTAACTTTAAACTGTTCAAAAACTAGATTATAATTCATAAATTTTTCTAAAAAGATTTGAATATGGTTTTAAGGAATACTGTATTGTTTGAGAACTTCATGAGTTAATTTTCTCTAATTAAAATTTGAGTATCACTAATTTGTAATATAATTTTGTGGTGTGAGAAAAAGAAAACTAGTGCCAAAATGCTTTTGTGATAAGTTTTCTATGTCTCAAGTAATGGTCTAGTTAATTTAAAATGAAAGAGAAATACTGAAATTCCTTCACTAGCGATCAGCACTTATTGAGGCCCCTTGGTTTTGTAAAAATGTTTATAGTTACAAAAGTATTTTATACTTTTTATAGGATTAAAATTTAATTCCTTTTCTTATTTTTGGTTTGGCTTTCTTTTGTCTACTTTCTTTTCTTTTCTTTCTTTAATTGAAAAAAACTAATGGAACCAAATATAACATGGTACCGTTTTCTCCTTCTTTTGTATAATCTTGTTGCGTGTCTCTACATAAGCTGTTCTGGCCACTCATCATAGTAACCAGCTGGGCCATTTCACCTGCTGGAGCCATTAAAGAGGACTCTCTCCCCCTAGATTAATCCCCTCCGACATTAGTTTTTTGCACTGACAACTAGAGCAGGCATTCAGAATTTGCAGGTGGCCAGTGTGACGCACATAATTGCCTACAATTTTAGGCAATGAATAAAAATGGTCTACATTACTTGTCAAAGGTTGTATATGCAGTGCCAAGTGAGATCTATGGGAAGCCTTTTAGGGTTTAAAGAACAGTTAATAGCAAGGCTGCACAGGGCTTTTTTAATCATAATGCATTTGTAATATAGCACTTTGATCTTCTCCTTGTAGGAAATGGTGTTACATTAGCCACTTTTAAACATTTATGAGTGAAATTCAGTTATAGAAGAGTAAAAGTGATTATTCTTAAGCAGAACATGTTAGATTTCATTAAAAGTTTTCAGCTTGCCCCTTCCTTGTTAAAATCTGTGGGAAGTCCTTTGCCTGGAGGGTTTCAAATCAGTATCTAAGGGTATAAGGCTTTTTCCTTATTTTTCCTGTTGGTAACAGCAAGATTTGGAAGGAAGGTATACTAAATATTGAGATAATTTATACAAGTGGATATTTATAGAAGAATAATTGGTTATGGTAAAATAAAATACACCAATGAAAATCCAAGAAATCTATTACTAATAGTTGTGTTACAATAAATTTTGAGAAATGCATATTTAAAACATATCTATAAATTATCTTTAACCAAAAAAAAAAAAAAAACCAGATGACTCTCAAATACACTTCTTCTGGAAGAGCTTAGTTTGACCTTTCAGACCCAAGAGCCTTTTATTAACACCTGCCTGTAAGGAGAACCTTGCCACACGCAGCTTTTAGATTCAGAACCACAAAACTGATGAGGAAAGGCTTGAAGGGTTCAGTTTGTGTCACTTGCTGTTTGCCGTTTCCATTTCACAGATGATTAATCTTTCTGTGAAGAAAGGCCAGAGAAACAAAGCACATTGGGCTCTTCCTGCAGTTACTCCTTCTGAATGCACACTAGCTTGCTAACTAAAAGGCCTTTAGATTTCCAGCAGAGAGAGATGTTCTGAAAGTGAATGCAGCTGGTTGGAGGTCACCAGTGCAGGGCTCTTGCCATTGTGTAATGGAGGCTTTGGCAGGTTGGGGGGGCAGGGGGAGGCTGCAGGAGAAGTGGGCAGGGAGAAGGTGTTGGCAAAAAAGTAATTCAAAATAAAAAGGGTTTTGGTCAGTTGATTTAATATTTTGGAGGGTAGATCATCAATAATAGGCTCAATTTCATCTATTTTATTTTTCTTTTTAAGGGAAAAAATATAATTTAGTCTCTCTCCAGTACGTCTCCTTACTCCATTTTCTAGTAGTTTGTTTGTCTTGCATGTGACATCACTAGGTAATGTTGAAATATTATTAACTCTTTGTGTTTAGTCTTTGGTGTGATTGAATTGTCTTGAAAGTTTTCAGACTGTTACTAATTTTGCTAATATTCTTCATTTTATAGATTGAAATTTTAATATCACAACAATGTTTCATTAGTATTTGGTTTTTAAATGAGATGTTGAAAATAATTATTTGTGTGGCTTAGCTCCCCTCTCATTAAGAAAATTTATTTTTATTTTGAGGATTAGAAAACGATTTTAATATTTAGTTCCTAAATGCTTACTGTTCATCTTATATTATTAATACTTTTTTTTTCTATCACGTATAGGATATAATGTGCAAAGTCAAATCCTGGGTTGTAGATCAAAAGAAACCTGTTCGCTTCTATCATGACTGGAATGACAAAGAGGTATGTTTTAAATATCATGCTATCTATTACTACCTTGGCTTTGATTTCTTAGAGAACAAATCAGAATTGTCATTTTTTTACACTTATCATATCTAAACTTTTATTTCTGTCAGTGATTGCTCATTCCCAGGCTAGTTTTTTTTCTTCTTTTCCCCACTCATGATATTTCATAACAAATCTTTTGGAAATAAGAATTAAAAAATGAAAATGCTTACTTTTTTTAAAGAAAGTTTACTTTCTAATTATTAAATGATTTACTCCATATTTGCTCAACTTTTAAAAGGGGTTCTTTCTCCCTCTCACACTTTAGATTGAAGTATTGAATAAACACTTATTTTTGACTTCAAAACCAATGGTCTACTTGGTTAATCTTTCTGAAAAAGACTACATTAGAAAGAAAAACAAATGGTAAGTTTTTCCTCCCCAGTTATACCCAGACATATCATACCTGTACACACACACACGCATATATACTCACTGCTGTGTTTGATTTTAATATTTTTCTCATTATTATTAAAAAGTTTAAAATGGATGAGAAAGCTTTGCCTGGTGTTTATCTTCAGAGATGAGTCTCTTAATCAATTTGCACTGAGAGAACTTAGAAAAACTGAATTATATTAGGCAATGTTGAACCATACATATTTATTTATCAAATTAAAGTTTATTAGACATTATTGTTTATTTTCATTGCAAAATGAGAATGAATGTAGTTGCAACAATAAAAGTTTTTAAGCTAGGAATTTCTAGCTGTGTTGATATTATATGTGACTTTAAAATATCCACTTAGGGTTGTAGCTGGGCATCAATTTTTAAATCCAAATTGGATATTTTTTTAAAAAAAGAAAAGAAAACCTGTGGTGGGCAGGGAAAAGGCCAAGTACTTGTTTCAAATGCTTTAAAAGTATACTAAGGTAAAAACTATGCATTCACGTGTTGATTGTCATTTTTGACATGTAACCAAAATGTACAAGATTTGTTTTCTTTCACTAATAACTTCAGAAAATCATGTGTTCATGTACATGTGGGCATATATACATTTGGCATAGTACTCACTTTGACTTGCCTCACTGGACCCTCAGTATTTTATACTATTGAGTCATATAAACAAATCAAAACTATCCAAAGCAAAATATCTGAATTCTCCTAAAATATATTGTCGGTTTCTCCCTGTACTTCATTAAGTACTTAGATGCACATGGTTTCAATTTTCCATTAAAAATTCTCATTTCCATATGATATCAAAGAATGAGAAGGCTTTAAACTGAAAAATAAACATTCATAGACTGGAAGCCAAAACAATAATTAATGTCAGATGGTTAACTCCAATAAATCATTGGAATAAATTCTGTGAAATTACTGCAACTAAAAATGCCCTGTTGATATTACTATAAGACATTTTGTGTTCCTGGTAGGAAGCTGAATTTAGCCTCTTTATTGGTAATGTTCTAGAAAACATAAATTTAACGTGAAAATTTAGTTCGAACTGGTCAGTGTCCTCCAGCAAGTAATTAACTTTAAAATAATCAGTTCTGTCTTCTTTTAAATTCTTATAAATTTGATGATTAATGTGTTAAAAATTGATACCTTTGGGAAGGAATTTTAAAATTTATTACTTGACCTCAGTTAATAAATCTTCTCATCATAGTATGAATGGTAAGGTTTCCTGAAACAATACAGACATCAAAGTTTAAATGAAAAGGATGAGTCAGTTTCCTTGCCCAAAGGGGCTTCTCACACCTGTATTTGGATGATTACAGGTAGAACTCCCTGGCTCTAATTGTATAGTAAATACCATTTCCCAGACCCTAATGGTAGACAGACTGCTTAGGAGACGCCAGTCTGTGATTTAGCTGTCGCCAGACACCCCATGTTTTTTGTGAGACCAGTTGTGATGATGATATGGTTATAGCCAATTGAAAGTAAACTCTTGTGTAAATGTCTAAATAGCAAGTTTTAATTTATAACAATGTAGAGGTATGAATAATCTCATTTTATAAAACCAAATTTTAATGGGTTTTATGTATAACTAATGATCTGGTTTGGGGTTGGTATGTGTGTGTTTGGGGGTTGAGGAGGAGGAGGGATTCAGATCTTGTGGAAGTTAGTGTAATTGTAGCTGAAAGATCAAAGACTGGGTAACTGAGTGATGTTCCAGAAGAGAATTTACCACATAGCCATTTTCTGTACAGTTTCTGCCGCCTGCTGTTCCTATTTTCCCTCAAGCTAGCCATTGACTACCCCCTGTGCATCCCTGCTCGTAAAAAATGATTGAGGAAGTATTTGTCATGTATTTATGAGTGGGAAACATTGTGTGATAGGGAATGGCATCTACTGGAGCCAGAAAAATTGCCATTTTCCTTTCATTCAGCCACTCTGCTATAGCTTTAAATCCTCTGTTTATGCAACATAGCCTTTGTATTAAAGTGCAGAATAAATTTTTATTATGAAGGATATGAACACTAGGTTTTCATCATTTATAATACTGCAAGCAGCTGTAAATAGTTAAAATTCATTTTAACTACTAAATCCTTTTAATTGTGTTAGCATCTTGTTTTTTGGTAATGTTTACATCTAAGATCTGTTTGCATTAGTTACTCTTTTAGCAAAAGGAAAAGTTTTTGTTTTTTAAGATTAACATGTAATGTTATTATAGCAAATAAGACTGATGCAGGAAACAGTAATAAATATTTTCATGGGTCTTTTAGATCTAGAAAACTATTTTAAACAGTCAGGAAAGAGGAGGAGAGGTTTGTGTCTTTGGCCACAAGAGGAAGACTAAAACTGTCGTTATTTTAGCAGGTCACCATTTCAGAAATAATGAACACTTTAATTATTAGTTAAAGTTCACTTTAAATTTAAATGGTAACATGTTATTTTTCAATCCTAGAAAAGAAGGAAGATTTTGAAAGATAAGTCTATTGTGTTATTGAGTAGGTGTATTGACCTTTTGAAAGATGTAAAAACTGGAATGACTCCAAGCATCTACTCACTAGTTTTAACAACATTAAATTAGTCATTTCGTTGATTTATGATTAAAAACCTAGCCCCTGAAGAGAAGCTGATGTGGCAGCCGGGGTAGCTGTAGTCGTGTTATGATCAGATGACAGTAATCAAGATGTTATTAAGGGAATCCACAGAAACCTTTTTTTATTATTACAAATTGCTGTTTCTTGAATGAAAACTATGTGGAAGTTTTTGTTGTTTTTGGTGAGTGCTAATGATTTTTGAACACTTGAGGTTTTCGTATTCTAAGTATGATCAGTTACTTATAACTAAGGTTATACTATATGCGTTATTAATTTTCATTTGAGATTGCCTACTGAGTCATGGTGTCAAGCAGGTACAGGACATTAGAACTGTCAAACCATTGCTTAATTAGGGGTTTAAATTTCAATCTTTGCACCTTTGCTGCTCTGGTAATAGCAATGCCATCCAATTATGGAATCAGTAGAATAAACTGATTTTAGGTATTTTGTATACTTAATAGCTACCAACTGTGTTTCATTTTTTTGTTCTCATCCCTACCTTTCTTAATATAATTATCCTTGTTAATTTAATAAAGGATAATTATATTGTTTATTAATACTGCATATCCATGTTCAACTGGAAAATATAACTAAAATTTAAGACATTCAGACTTCCTCTGTGTATATGTGTTATGCATATTTGCTTATAATCTGGTGGTCTTATAGTCACTTAACATTACCTTTTTGGTAGCAGTATTATGAGTCAGTTAATCTGAGTGATGAAATTGATTCAAGATAGGTAGACAAATACTTGGAAAGTCTTTTAAGCTATTGTATAATGAAGAGAAATGTGTCAAGTTTCCTAAATGAATTTTAAATAGAAAAAGGTTTTATTATTAATTCTTATTAAACCATGATTCAATTCCCCCTCCCACACATACCTTTCTGCTTTTATTAGTTTCCCACATAATTTGTACACAAAAACTAAAAATAGTTTGGGGATATAATGCATTATGTGCCTGGTTAGGGGGAGAAAGAATCATGGAATAGATCTAATATTTTCTGGATTTCTTGAGCTGCTTATGAGAATTACAACTGGTGTATCTCAGCAACTATGTATGTAGGTGGAAGTGTATATATTTTTCACATATAATTTTGTATGTCTATACGTGTGTATATAGCTATAAAACTATTTCTGAAAACTATTTTAAGAGGTCGTCAATTTCCGACAAGATTGTTCATGTAAGCTAGAAATTTAACACAGCTTTGGCAAAATCCCTTTGTGTTATGATAAAACTTTGAAACAGTGTTATTTATACTATGAATTAGGATTTCAGCTAATGTTTGGTGAATGAATTTTGTGGACTTAATTATTTCTTACTTCCTTTGATCAGAATCTTGAGAGTTAAAAAGAATATACTAAAGAAAAACGATCTTTTTATTACAAAAGATGGAAGGCTGAAAGTGAGGGTGCAGGAAAAGCTTTGTCTGTTCAGGAATCTCTTTTTTTCAAATGCACTTTTGTGTTTGAATATATTTTTACATATAATTGTGAATTTCTGTCTGGTTTCATTAAATAGTTTTTGGTTATTTCAGCAATTTCATATTCTTATCAAGAGGTAATAATGTACTTGTACACTTCTGATTTCTTATTATGAAAAATATCATTATAGAAGAAAGCACGTCTTTCTATATAAACATACCGCTTATTGACCTTATGCATATTAGGAATTTCCTCTGGCCTCTTTGCATTTTGCCCAATACAATTTATAGCCAGTGATTTCTATTTGCCAGATGGTTCACTGCATTTAAGATAGTGATACATTTGGGAACATCAACTGTAATCTTCATTAGCACCATCTGCTGACTTACTGATTTGTGAGTGATATAATTTATCAAATATGTCAGAATTTCATCTTTTTTTAAACTAACTAAAGGATTTCACTCCACATAAATAGGAAAAGTTTTATAAAATTTCTTCTAGCTTCCAGAGATTAAAAGGTTTAAGCTCTTTTTAAAAAATAAATATTCCTTAGGATTCTCTAATGTGAAATTAAAACATATTTCTCATACATACACACACATCTATGATCTAGGAAATGAAATACAAAGTTTGATTTATAGCTCTACTGTGTTCTTCAAATTACAAGTGATTCATGTACACAAAGAATTTCCCTGCCTCCCTACCGTCTTCAGTTTGGTGGATAATTCAAGGACAATCTTAAAAATCTATGTCCCATAGATTAGGGGCCTCTGAGTCAGACTTTGTTTCCAAAACTATGAGTTGGGCTAAGCTATACTGTTAGAATGGGAGTTTTGACTAGTGGTTGGTGGTGGTAGAGAATTTTGAAGCTCAGAAATCTTAGGACTGTTGGGAGAAGGAGATATAGGGCAGGGCCTTGTGAAGGGTTTAGAATGGAGTCTTAATGCAGTGTGTAGGCATTGAATAACAGGTTTGCCTAGGAGAAGTCTGTAGAAAAGGAAAACAGAGATGCTACTTTGGGCATTTTCAGTGTTTTGCCTAATATCTCCTGCTTATACAGGAAAGGAGAGGAGTATTATTTTTCTCTGCCCATCCCTGCTGTGCAATGTGTTCCCCAGGCACATGATCTACCTTTGGAATTAATGTTGTAGTTCAGCTACTTGATGAATTAAATAGACTTTTGACCACTAGACCAAAATGCTGCATACCATTAATAGCATTGTTTCTGTAAAGAAAATGAATTCTAATGAACTTTGAGAATATAGTCTATTTGTAAATTGGGGGTAGATATTATCAGGAAGTTTGATGTATTAGGAGAATACTACTTTAGAATTAGAAATACTGGTGCTGTGGTTTTTATTTGCTGCTAGCTAGCTCTTTTGACCGTAGGCATTTAAATGACTTAGCCTTTCACATAGAAATAGTTCATTCAGATTGTTCTCATAAAATGTGTTCTGTATAAGCAGTACTTCCCACATTTAGTTATCATAGCTCAAAATGACTTTTTTGTCCTTCTGAGTGCATCTTCTGATATGTTCCTTTGATTTTTCTTTCTGTTGTATGAATTAGGGAACAAAAGGTATCACATATATAAATATAGCAGTGAAACTCCCATGGTATCATGGCTATCTTCTATATGACCCCATCTCAACCAGCACATATAGGTTCGTCATGGTAAAATTTTTCCTGGGAAGCTATACAGAGCATTCTCAAGGTAGCAAATACCCAATTTAAGAGCAACTTTTCTAGACTGGGTTATAAATAAGACCTGATCTTTTTCCTACTCTCATTCCCTCTCCCATATCTTGAGCCCTTGAAAATAAGTCTTTCCTGAGTCTCTCCATGTTCTTTCTCATCTTCCTCACAGTGGGCAGCTGTTAATCTGACTAGAATGAAAGTAAAGTGAAAATAAAACCAGTTTGTAGAATTGGTATAGGGCATATCTATATTTAGTATAGATATGTAACATTACTCAAATTATGGCACTCCCTTATTCTAAACTGACCTAGGAAGCATTTTCAATCAAAAACATTAGATTGTGAAACTCACCCTCAAAAGCCTATTTAATTCACAATGTAGTAGAAATAGTACATTGGGAATGATAGAGGAGCAATAAATAAATAAGAAATAGTATAGTTTGGGTGTACTTGGGTATCTGTGACCATTTTTATTGCCAATTTTAAAATTCTGCTTAAAAATATATTCTAAAATAACTGACTTAAACATTTTGGGTATATTCCTGTTTATAAGATTGGGACTGCACATTGTTATGCGTTGAGTCTTTTTAATGCTTTATATTAGGAAAAGAAATTAACTTCATGAAAACTGTCATTGTGAATATAAATTTCAGGTGTATGTTCCTTATGAAGACTATGAGCTTACTGAGGAGGTAGGTGTTATGTGTTCTTCTTCCTTTTTTAAGCAAATAGTCAGTTAGCCCTTTTGTGTGTCAAGTACCATTCTAGCTGGTGAACAGAAAAAGCCCTTGCTCCGTATAGGGATTATAGACTCATGCAGTAATAGATATCCAACAAACATACATTTAATATCAAGAAATGATCAAGACAATGAATAAAAATAAAGCGGAGTAGGAGAGACTATTTTAGTTGGGGTGGTCAGAGAAGACCTTATGAAGTGAGGGTATACATCATGAAAGAGTCTGAGGAAAGCTCAGTCCAGAGAGTGAGAACAGCAAGTACAAAGGCTCTGAGGTAGGCGGCTAGATAGAATTAAAAAGGATAAGTGTCATAGGAAAAGAAGCTGGAGAGGGAGACACGGGTCAGTTCATGCAGAGCTTATTAGCCCATGAAAAAGACCTTGGATTTTGTTGAGTGTTATTGAGCACTGAAAAATAATAAAATGTTAAGGACAACCGCTTGTAAAGAACTTGTATATTCTTATACAGTGCATTTAAATGGATTTTAAACATATCCTAAATGTGTTCTAAAATTTAATTTGGGTCTTAAGAATGAACAGCATGTATTTTCTAGTTTGCTATAGTTGTTTCTTATAGTCCAGAAATATTTTTGATTACTAAATGTTTTTTGTTTTGTTTTATTTTTTGAGACAAAGTCTCATTGTGTTGCCCAGGCTAGAGTGCAGTGGTGTCATCATAGCTCCCTGCCATCTCAAACTTCTGGGCTCAAGCAATCTGCCTGCTTCAGCCTCCCAAGTAGCTAGGACTACAGGTGCATGCCACCATGCCCGGCTAATTTTTCTGTTTTTTGTAATGAGATCTCACTGTATTCTAGGCTAGTCTTAAACTCCTGACCTCAAGCGATCTTCCTACCTCAACCTCCCAAAGTGCTGGGATTTCAAGTGTGAGCCACCATGCCCTGGCCTGTTCAATTACTAAGTGTTTTAAGCAACCTTTAAAGTAATACTTGCAATTATATCAGATTTATTTTGAATTTTATCCTTACTTTTCCATGCTTGTTTAGTGACTTGCTGATTCACGCTACCACTCATGAAATAATTTTTAAAAGTCCCTTGACATATGACCTCAAAGAAATAGATTGGACTTTATTAAGAAATAATAATAGCCTGTATTTGTCTAGAGCTTTATAGTGTTTCAACTTACATTACTTTATTTGATCCTCAAATTCCAAGATGATCTACACTATTACACTATTACGTTGACCTTGAATTGAATTTTTACTAAAATGAAACATTATCATCATTGGATTAAGAGTTCTGCATTTAAGTTTAGGAGTGGGTTACATCAATAGAGAAAGAAATAAGATTTGTCATCTTCAACGGTGGTTTTTCAGTACTTTAAATATTTGTCATTGAAATAGGGATAGTCATCAATATTCCTGGATGATAATCAGGATTTGTCTTAGAAATTCTTTTAAAAGAATAGTATGGTCTGTGGAAAACATCTTTGAGTTCAGTCCATTTTGAAATTTAAAAGGAAAATATTAAATAGCATCTGTCCATTGGTAAACAGTTTTTAGCCTTTTTATGATGTTTTAAAAGATATTTGGATGTCTGACATGAAGGTCACCACTACTTTTCAAACATAATTTTTTAAATTGTTACCTTTTAAATTGTGCCATTTTTCTTTTTGTCTGTCCTGCCTTCCCTTTTCCCTCATTTAATGTCATTGATTTAGCTTTTTCTATACCAAACCAAAAGACATACATAGCAAATCATCATTTGTTACTGAGTTTCTGCTCTGTATCAGGCACTCTGAACTTAGAAATTGCTGAGATGTTAATAGAAGAATAGATAAAATTTACATGAATATAAGTTTCATGGTATTATATTTATGAAACAGATATTGTCATGCCCATTTTAAAGGTAGACAATTGGACAGATTATAAAACATGGCCAGATTCTTATAGCAGGTAAATGGTAGAAATAGATCAATTTGATTTAAATGTTGTGCCTGTTTCCCGTGCAATGACTGATGGCCAAGTGACAATACAAGATATATTTGTGACTTTCTAAAAATCTTTGAAAATATTACTTTTGCAACATTTTTCTATGTTTTATCTTAGAAAATTTAATCTCCATCAAATTGTTTAGGGCTTTAGTTAATTTAAAAAAACAGTTCTCAAGATAACAACTTCCGTGTGCTTTTCTTAGGATAATAAGCTTTTGCTGCTGCTGTTTTTGCCTTAAAATTTTCTTTACTACCTAATTGTTAAGAGGCAACAACAATATATTTTAGCATCCCCCTTAGCATCCATTTTTAAGCAATACCATGTGTGAAAATTTTGGTGGAGAAAATATAATGGCTATTAATGAAACCAAAACTAAAAATTGTACCAAATTGCCAAGCTTAAAATAATAGTACAGAATAGACCCCCAAAAAATAGCTGTAATTACAGATCAGTTTATATATTGATAGGATAAATATCATTTTCTTTTTAAAAGAAAATGATAAACCATGTAGTTTGTTAAAAATTATTCTTCACTGCTGGGGTGAGGGAATTGATGTATAAATAAACAGGGAAATGAGAAGATACCATATGTCTTAGTCCATTTTCTCCTGCTACCAACAGAATATCACAGACTGGGTAATTTAAAAAGAAGTTTATTTGGCTCATGGTTCTGGAGGCTGGGAAGCCTGAGAGCATAGCGCTGGCATCTGCCTAAAGGTTCACAGAAGGGCAGAGGTGAAAGCTAGTGTGAGAGACAGACTAGTGGGTCAAAATCATCCTTTTTATCAGGAGCCCACTCTGGAGATAACTAACCTACTCTCGTGAGCATTAATCCATTTATGAGGGTATAAAAGGCATTCATGACTTTTAATCACCTCTTAAAGGCCCCACATAATACCACTGCATTGAGGATTAAGTTTCTAACACACAGACTTTGGGGGCACATTCCATAGTACCATGAAATAGAACAGTGGCAGATAATTTGTTTGCCTGATGTATTAGTAGTAGTAGTTGTCATGTCAGTTAACTGGCATATAGTTAAGCTGCTGAACACTTAACTATATGCCAATTATATTTAAGATTACCATAACCTTATACAGTAGGTTCCATTATTACCTACATTTTAAAGAAGGGAAAGCAAGTATAGAGAGACTAAGGAACTTGGCCAAAATTACATAGCCAGTCAGCAGTGCCAAAATTTAAACCTAAGCAGTTCATCTGCAGAGTGTTCTTTACTGATACTATGCCATAGTATCTCAGCATTGGGGCATTGGTGATATGGGAAAGGTGGACAGGGCCTGAGAAATATGTCATCCACTAGTCACATTTTCTGTCACTATAAATTTCATTTAGATGAGGTTTTGTTGTCGTGAGACAGTTCATGCACTATAAAATTTGAGACTAAAAATTCACTATAACCTGATTAGACAATGCCAATTGAGGTTAATATAAAAATTGTACCTAAAATTATATCTTTATTTTTGTAGACTTATCTCTATAAACTATTTTCCAATTTAATAGCTCTTTGTGGAGACAATAATTGAAATAGTTTCTATATTTTTACATGGAAAATACACATTGATGCTTTTTTCAAGATAACTAATTTCTTCAACCATTTGTTTGTTTTATGTATGTATTTATTTTTAACCACATACTGATTTATTCTACTTCCTTGCATTTTCAGTAACTTGGATTTGTTTTTGAGAATTACTTTAGGAGTAGGGAAGTGTGTGTGTATGTATGTATCTCCTTAGCTAAAGTACAATTGGATGGTTTGTGTAATATTTAAGTACAATATTAAGTGCATAGCAATACAGTGAACATTGTATATATACATATATGCATTATGTGTATATGTATATATGTACATGTACATCCAAGTCTTGGACAAATATAATGACTACCATTTGTTGAGCATCTATTATATGCTATACTTTGGGGAATTTACGTATGTTTTATGATTTGGTTTAATCAACATAATCTTGAAAGGTAAATTTTTACCCATTTACTAAAGAGAACCTAAGGCTCAGAGAAGTGAAATAAGAAACCTAGTAAAATATTTCAAAGACTCTTTTAGCTCAAATTCATGAAAGTATAAAACATTTTATGCATTTATAGCATGATTTTCATTCAACAGAAAGTACACAAAGAGTTTTCTATGTTGTTTGTATCCTAGTGAAAATTACACAGAAATTCATACTTGCTAGAGAGCAACATAATTGGCAGTGTTTTGTGTAAGCATGACTCAAGATAGTTTATGTGGTTTCCTTATAGCTCTTGGTTTCCTTGCCTGTCAGAGAGTGTAATACTTTCCTTACAGAATTATGAGAATTAAATAAAATATATTACATATATTAAATGAAATTATTCTGTGGCAGAAATAGATCCACTGGCTTGAAATACAGTTTTATTAAATTCTCATAATTCTATGAGAAAAGCTTATGTCTGTGTATGAACATAGATAGATTGATGGTTAATTGGTTATTTCCTGGCAGTTGTAATTACATAATAAATTATCTTTAACTAACTTGAGTTCTGCTTACATAAAAGATTGCGATGTATTTTAGGACTGGTAAAAGAAAAATCTATGATAATGTTTTTATTATTTAAAAGTGTTTTTTGCCTGAGCCTTAATTTTGAGATTATATAGAATAGTTTGTATGAAATATTTCTTGCATTGTAGAACTTAACTCCAGGCCAAATCTGAGATAGAGACAGAATAGAAAAAAAGAGATGAAGAGAGATTATGGAGACTATCAGCCATTTGTTTCCTTTCCTGTATTCAGAGGTAAACATCTTAGTTGTCTGGATCTCTTAAAATTAGTGCTGTTAAGAACTTTTACATAGTACTAGAATACATTGTTAAAGCCATATCTGGTTAAAATTTTCTGACTAAATATGATTAAGTAATTGTTTCTATAATTACACAGTTCATGATTATGGTGTGTTATAGAACATTATTTTCTTTTAAATCTGGTATTAAGTAAAATATGTATGGCATATGTTTTAATATGACTTGCCATTTTTTAGACACGTTGGATATATAGCTTAAAGACCAACAGATCAGACTGGGAAGTTCTGTTAGTTTCATAATTTTGGAAAACTGAAACAAAAGAAAAAAATACCTATTAAGCATGCTTAGCCATATGTAGGGGAAAGCTTGTGAATGTGGCTTAGCTAAGAATACTTACTTTCTTACTATGCATCTCTTCTGGAATTTTTTTTTACTATGAAATATTTAATAGTTATGCATTTGCTGTTTCGTAGTTATTTTAGTGCCCTATTGACATCAAGGGTTACTGATTGTTGTATTAGTAGTTCCTGACAAATAGAAATTATTGTATATTCTAAGCCATTTCTGACAGAAGATATAAAGTTTTGACAAACACGTATGGCACAGCAAGTGTCCAATTCTAAAGAGCAAAATAAATGCAAACCACCATTATGGTGAACACAAACAGCCTGAAAGCAAGTTATCAGTAAGCAAATAATTGTTGAACTGTTATGAATGGAATAGGATGTTGAAATAGGGCATGATTGGCTGATGTTACATATGTCCTTGATTACCTTCCTTGTGCTTTTATCCTAATAAGTGACATTCTTTGTATTCCCTTGGATGGCTAGACAGTCTGACACTGAAGAAGAATAAATATTGCATGTGGTACACATTAAGCTGTCATCCAAGACAGCATTTATAAAAAGTAACTGGAGAAATTCATAAGAAATTCTGCACTGCTACAGTTTTCTGGCTCCAGTCATAATTGTCAAAGTTCTTGACACATTCAGGTCTTCAGAAATGATTTAGGTTTACAGTGGCTTGGTGTATGAATAATTATTATGGATTTGCGTTCTCATATTGTCTTTGGATGTTAATGTTAGTTACCAAAATGTTATATTTTACGATAACTTTTATTTTAAGAAATGTCTCTACATTGATAATTGTGACATATCTTCCATCTTACAGACTTTCATAAAAGAATTTTAGACAATTCACATATTTGAAAGAAAGAACAGGAGTTTTTAAATGTTTACTTTGTCTTTAATCTGTTGGAAAATATTGCTTGCTTGTGTTTAGTGCTAACAAAC
This sequence comes from Lepilemur ruficaudatus, assembly GCA_963574885.1. Lineage (NCBI taxonomy): Eukaryota > Metazoa > Chordata > Mammalia > Primates > Lepilemuridae > Lepilemur > Lepilemur ruficaudatus. Next base: position 39,368 of record CAUYRT010077349.1, read on the forward strand.
AACTTTGAAAATAAGTATTTTTATTTTTCTTTTCCAGCAACAATTGGAAAGCCTTCAAACGGTCCAAATGAATACCATTTTAAAACTATTTCCAAAAAAACTAAATCACTGCTTCATGTTTCATTTTAAAATATTGTATGCTTTTATTCACATACTTTTGATATTTTAATGTAGTTCTTTGAGGCAAGGCAGTATTGTATTTCTCTGGTCACTATTTTCTCTTGAAGTTTTCTTCCGTAGGAAGGTAGATAGAAATTTTGAAAAGACATAATATTGTACTTCAATAAGCATACCTATAAAATAACAAGGTGAGTTACAAATGTAAATTAGAGAACATTTTTAAGCCCCTCTGGTTTTCACTAAAGCACTTCTTTTTATTCTATCTATATGGTGTATAATATCTGAAAGATGCCAAATTTTTCTTTCTTTTTTATATTTCTGTAATCTGGCACAATTATTCCAAACCATTTGAAATTAAGTAATTGGTATTCTCATTCTATAATCTAATCAAGAACGCGGCATAGTCTGTCGGCTGATTACTAGGAAAATGTGATTAAGTATTGGAATGATTTAGGATCCAACACAAATATGAAAATAAAATAACAGTGTTGAGTTCTAAATTCTGAGCCTCTGTTTTGGGGGGAGTAAGGTCAGTCAGAGTTTCTGTGACAACTGTATTTTGTGTTGATTTTAAAATTTACAATATTAATTTGGGGAAATGTTTTTCGGATACTATCTTTACTTTGAAATCTAAACCATCCATTTGGATTGAAGAAACTTTTCTCCAAGTATAACACTACTCGAATGTTACCTATAGCTTTTAACTCTCTAGGCCACTACAGAGCACAAAATATTTGCCCAACTGGTAAATTGAACTGTAAGTCCCACTGTGGGAAATTGCTTTGCTGTGCTCCAAACAGCAGTTATCTTAGTAATTGTACCTGAATTCTTTGTGGCTAATAGAGCGTGGACGTCCATTTTACAAGCAGAAAATTATTTCTCTTAAATACTTTTAATTATAAAGCTGCAAAATAAAATGTGAATCTGCAAGCTATAGTGAAACATTAAACCACGTCATTTTTAATTGTTGTTGCAAAAAAGTGAAATCCTTTTTTCCCTTTTAGTGTAAAACTGTACATATCCGACATTTCACATTCTAAACTGGAGCTCTCAACAAGGAGCTTATCAGAGCAAATTGTCTAGTCCATCCCCTTCCTCACTCAAAACCTAATGACCCTTTATCATCATGGTTTAGATTGCTGGACACAGATGTGAGAAAATACAAGTAATCTACAGGTAACTACAGTAGCTGCACTGATGTTCTCAGAGAACTGACTGCTGGGAAGATAAAGAGCTTCCCACAGAGTCTGTGACTTTCCGGCAGCAAAGCACATCATGAGCTCATACATGAAGTTTTATTTGCTGAAGATTCACAATAAGATGCATTAGAACATTCAGCAGGGACTCTTTTTAGATGAGCGCAGAAATTCTGGAGGGTTATTAGTTGATGCAACAGTGCATAGCATTACACTAAAATAAAAAAAAGTTCAATATTAATTCTTTCTACGGACACCAAAAATTATAGCCACAATGCAGCATTAATACTGATTTCTTTTCTTGATATTTATGTAATCTGCTACTGACTATAATCTTTCTCTTCACAAAAGGCTGAACTTCCTGCTGAAAAGTAGTTTGGTCATGATTTTTAATATGAAAGCAGAACAGCATTTCTCAAACTTTCGTACTAAATTGCATTTCAAAGGAATTGTTTATGGCCAGGTGCTCTGCTTTTGTTAGCTGCTAAGATTGTGATCAGTGCAGTAAACTCATTTATCTATTTGCATGCAATTGAGTAATTTACCATGAAAAGGATGATCGGTTTTGGATAAAGGTACTGCACCTGTAGCTTAAGTTTTATAATTGTCAGCTTGACTATTATTTACAATGATCATAGTTTCATACTGCTTTAGAAAAACTACAATGCAAAATATATTTGCTTAATTTTTTTATGTATGAGATGTTTTGTTTTTAGTTAATGAATTTGGTTTATGTTTACTAGATTGGGGTGAATCAATGTGAATTAGATTGCCTGAACTTCAGGTGTGTGTTTCTTTTCAAAAACCATTTGCTCGTCATATTTTTCTAAAAGCTAATTAATTTTGTTTCTGTAAAAACTGTAACTACTAGATTAGGAGTAGTCATATTACCTTCATATGTCAAAATGAATTACAGTTCTCAAATCATTTCTAGAAATTATCATTTTAGTAGCTGAAAGATAAAGGTAATTTTTAACAACCAGTATTGGTTAAGCAGTTGACAGCCAACAAAAAGAGCTATTGAGGTCTTTGATTCATTCTTGTACAGTTGTGTATGTTATATAACTAGCTTAATTGTTGCTTTTTATGGAAAATATTGAAATGCTCAGAAAATTCAAGAAGATGTTGGTTGCGTCGTTTTGGCTAGGTTCATACTCATTTTTGCTTCAAGATTATTATAATATACTTTTAAAAACAACTCTTTGCAAGTGGAACAACAAAATTGTATCAAATACACCTGCAGTCTTAAAGAATTAGTTCAATATTGAGCTTCTAGTATAGAATAACCAATGAACAAAGTAAATTTCTTAACAGAAAACAGAAAAGACCAGGTTATCTTATTAGTTCTACTGATCATTAGTATACTTTTTATTCTTTGATAATTAGTGTCACTCTTTTTGGAGATTTTTATCAGTGAAGATATTTAGTTTACTGTGATATATTTGAAATATTTGCAGTTGCATGGTGTAGATTAATCTAAAAAGTAGAACATTGAAGAATTTTTTGAGGTGGTATTATGCATTAATTCTGTTTTTAGTTTGCTATAAGATCTAAAGAAAAAAAACTATATTTGTTTCCATTTAGCAGCAAATAGGAAACACAGAACTCAAAATTCTACAAAGTACATTTTCTTACCCTCTTCATGTTTAAAAGAAAAGAAACCAGAGGAGCATGTGCAGTGTAAGATTGTTTTGCATTTTTGTTTTTAAATCACCAGATTAAGTATAATGAAACCCATCTGCAAATTGTAGGAACTACTCATTGGTTTTTGTCAAGGACTATAGTATGCTTTTCCCCCTTCTTTTTCTTCTATGGTATTTTAAAAAATTTCAACAAGATATACATGAAATTAAAAACCTTGTCTGTTATAAAGTTTTGTTTGAGCTTTTTAAACTGAGTGATTAGCAGAAATAATGACCCTGTCAGCCTTAATCACATTAAAATGTGGTTAACATCATTTAATTTTTTCCACTTAATATGCAAAAATTTCCAGTAGATTTGCAGTGAAGGCCATTGAAATTCCATTAGAACAAGAATAAAAATTTCAGGCATCATTTATTCAGAGAAGAAATAAAGGTCTCGATTGAGAACTGCTGAATCTTTTCTGTTAGAGACATTATGAATCATTACATTGAATTGTACCTGTGTTTCGATAGACCTGTGTCTGGCTTTTCAAATGGTTGAAAATCATACATCTTATCATTTTTCCTAAGGAGAAATAAACTAGAATTGCATAATTATTTTATAAGCATTTTAAAAATTACTTAACAGTTTATTTTGTGCTGCTTCAACCTGCTCAAATTTTAAGTAGAAAGTTGTTTGTACTCTAGAAATAGGATAATAAAAGAATTATTTTAAGACACGGAACAAACTGCATAGCCAACTCATAAAATGGACTGGTGGTATTTTAAATAGTGTTGGTATATGCCAAAAAAGAAACTGTTAAGAAGCAAATGATACCAGTTCTTTTCCAAAGTTCATAGCTTATCATTTGTCAAGCTTCAATTGGTATGTTATGTTGCATTAGCTATGTATGAATTATAACCAAAGAAAATGCTGCTCTTTGTAGTATTATTTATCCTTTTATGATCATTTTTGATATTTAATTGTTATAATATATTCATAGAATAAAAAAGGAAAAGCTTAATTTTTTTTAAGCAGTGCCTACCATTTTTACTTTCTTTGGCATGTTTGCATTTGCTAGTATCCTGAAACTTCCATTGTGTAGACTGTTTCTCCTCCATTAAAAAAAAAAAAAAGAAAACCCTGTTACTGTATATACCTGATAAGTGGAAATGGCTCTCTGGAACCATTCCTATCCCTTGGGTAATTAAGTAATTATACAGTGTTTTGTTTTTTTTTTAATTTGTATGTTGTCCCTGAACCATTTGGACCCATTATATAATTATACTGTGTGTACTTTGTAGTAAAAATACCATTGGAAAATTCATCAGGGTAAGTAGTCTATGCATATACTACTCACAATGCATAAATTTTTCCATCCTCACTCGTCTATATGTCTGTGGGAATCTAAGAACATTTGATCGCCTGCTTTCCCCACACAACTTCCCCCACCATGGATAGCTCCTTGTGCTTCCTCAAAAACACCTTGACTGACTACCTTGTCTAGAGTAATCCCTCAGACTCCTCTTCCTTTGCTATCACAGCATCATGTTTATTTCCTTTTGCACACTTATCACAAGCTATTTAATCTTGCTTATTTGTTTTATTTGTTTGTTTGTTTCATAAGGATTTAAATTCTGTGAGAAAAAGGACCATGCCTGTCTTGATTTTTTGTTTGTTTGGTTTTTGTTTGTTTGTTTTTGTTTTTTTATCTCTAGTTCTTGGCGCTGGACTCAGTAAATATTATTGATTGGTCGAATGGTTGGCTGGATGAAATCCATTGAATTTACCCCTTTTGTTTCAACACTGACTTTTAGTCTTCATTAATATCTAGATCATTTGAAGTCAGTCTGTTCTGGTTAGATACATCTACAGCTTAGTGCACAGGTGGATGGACTGTCTATGCCAGGGGTCAGTACATACGTTCTATAGTGGGTCATATAGTAAATATTTTTGGCTAGGACCACACAGTCTCTGCAGTAGCTACTCAGCTCTATTGTAATGTGAAAGCAGCCATAGGCAATATGTAAACAAACGGCCATGTCAGTGTGCAAATGGTTCATTTATGGACAACGAAATTTGAGTTTCATGTTATTTCACTGTCACAAAATATTCTTCTTCTTTTATTTTTTTGAAAAGTCATTTAAAGATGTAAAAACCATTCTCTGCTAAATGTGTCCGTTGATTGGCTAACCCTGGGCTATGCGCTTAGCCAAAGACAGCCTTTCTGTTGTACACATGATTCATATGCTGAAGTAGTTCTCCTCTCTCTCCTATATCATCAGTTTTTCCTTCCTTAATAGTTATTTCCCAGTAGCATATGAGCATGACCTTTGGTCTTTAGAATAACTTACTTTAACTCCACTTGCCTTTCACACTACTGCTCATTTCTGTCCTTCTTCCTTGAAAGTGATATGCTCATTGTTGCTTGAGCAGCCAAAAAAAGTTCAGCAGTCTTCTGTGTAAGAACGAAGAATAAATATCATTGAAAAATATAGCTCAATTCACAACTTAAGTTTCTGAAAATAAACAACTTGGCATAGGGAAATGATTAGGAACTTTCTGAGTCACGTGGGTTGAATCCTACATCCACCACTGTAGACAAGTGATATCAACCTCAAAGCATTATTTTAAGTATTAAATGAAATTACATGTGTAAAATGCCTGTCAGTTTCTCCTTTCCCTTTCAAAGAAATGTGGTTGTATAGCAATATATTTTTATTATTACTTTGCAGATTTTCCTTATTTAAAAAAAGTAGTATAGGCTGGGCGCAGTGGCTCACGCCTATAATCCTAGCACTCTGGGAGGCCGAGGCTGGTGGATCGCTCAAGGTCAGGAGTTCGAAACCAGCCTGAGCAAGAGCGAGATCCTGTCTCTACTAAAAATAGAAAGAAATTAATTGGCCAACTAAAAATATATAGAAAAATTTAGCCGGGCATGGTGGCGCATGCCTGTAGTCCCAGCTACTTGGGAGGCTGAGGCAGAGGATCGCTTGAACCCAGGAGTTTGAGGTTGCTGTGAGCTAGGCT
>CAUYRT010077350.1:0-67067 GCA_963574885.1 Lepilemur ruficaudatus
CGGGTCTCACTATGTTGCTCAGGCTGGTCTCAAACTGCTGGCCTCAAGTGATTCTCCTGCCTCAGCCTCCCAAAGTGCTAGAATTACAGGTGTGCACCCAGCCACTGTTCATGTATTTTCTATATACCGAATCTATAGGGACAGGAAATATTATATATAAAAACGCAATTTCTACGCTAAAGAGTTTAGAATCATATGCCCCACTTTCTCTTCACTGCCCAGTAGACTCTTTTTTTTTTTTTTTTTAGACAGAGTCTCACTCTGTTGCCTGGGCTAGAGTGCCGTGGCATCAGCCTCACTCCCAGAACCTCAAACTCCTGGGCTCAAGCAATCCTTCTGCCTCAGCCTCCCAAGTAGCTGGGACTACAGGCATGCGCCACCATGCCTGGCTAATTTTTCTATATATTTTTAGTTGGCCAATTAATTTCTTTTTATTTTTAGTAGAGACGGGGTCTCGCTCTTGCTCAGGCTGGTTTCAAACTCCTGACCTTGAGCGATCCACCCGCCTTGGCCTCCCAGAGTGTTAGGATTACAGGTGTGAGCCACCATGCCCAGCCCCCAGTAGACTCTTAATGACCCACTAGTAAAATGGGTCAACAAAGTTCCACCATACACATCAAACTCTGGAAGAAGAATGTTTCCAAGACATCACTGAAAGGACAGTGTTGTTAGTAAACTACCTAACAGAGGGGAAAAGGAGAAAATTCACAGCACATAATTGCCCCTTTGAAGAGAACGATCACAGCACACAACTGCCCCCTTTGTTTGATTAACCACCTGTGTGCAAGCATCCCCCAGCAGGGATGAAGGAGGGAAACACGAGCTGCTCCACACCAGTCCCCGGTCCTGGGTTCAAGTTCTCATACCAGCTGCCAACGCACTGCATGGTTAACTTACATGACTTACCCTGGGCCCTCCTCTCCCTCTAGTAAAATCTCTAGACATGAATAAGAATGTTATAAAAATGGTCCAGGGGATAAGAACCTGTGGAAGCATTCCCACACTGTGAAGACTTTTTTTTTTAAGGGAAGATCATATTCCAGTTTCACAATCTTCTTTCTCACAACTCCCGATACTTCCTATTTCTGACAAAAATGAACCACTGATGATCTGCCCAGCTGGCAAGCACTCACATTTCCCAAAGAATTCCTGGAACTGACAGAATATGATAACTTCATCTAGATTTACAGAGTCTGAGAAATGAGACGTAACAATTCAACACTGGAAATCTAAACAAGTTTTAAAAAATCAATACACAAGGGATGTCTTTATGCACATGGTGTTAAACCAAGCACTTTCTAAGAAGGAGAGGGAGAGTTAACATCTGGGTCCTTCACAAAGTCAGAGAGGTTTCTGTGAACATGTTGAGCACATCTTGGTAATAACACGAAGCTGAGCTGAGCCCTACAACCTGCAGCCTCACCTCAGCATTTCAAATACCGCTTGGGCTCTATCAGAGACAAGTGCAGCAAACGACTGATTAACTCCTTGCAGAATGGTGGGTTTGCAATAGATGCTTGGGATCTAAGCTAATAAATGAGAAACCTGGTCTCAATCCTTTAAAATTTCCTCAAAATTTATTATTTTGTACAAATGTTTATAGAAAATAACTTCTCTGTGGTACTGAAATTTTTTATAGGGAGACATCAACATAGAGTTTGAATGATATCTTTATGGCTCCTAAAATTTACCTATAAAATAGATGCCTATAAAGCATTATATGAATTCCCCTGTGAATGCTGGCTACATTCGGGGATGTAAGGAAACTCAGTATATAGCATCACTAGAATTTATGAGGGCTTAAATGCACCCACTACATGATAATTTCAGGGGTAAATGGCACCATAATGGGCTCCGTGGACTAGTGTTAATGCCCCAGTGTGTACCAGGCAGCTAAAGCCTAAAGCGTTTCCAGACATAATGATACCATGATATGTTCAGGAATTCCATTTCATTTCACTTGCTTTTTAGGAATTGCTATAGAACGATTTTGCTGTGTCAATGCACCCAGGGCTACATTCTGCTTCAGAGGAAGCACCTCAGAGAAGGAGGTAAGAAAAGCGTTTGTTCTTCATTCTTTAAAAAAATTATTATCCCTTTTCTTCCTATCGTAGATTTACTTCATCAGCCTGCAGTATTTCTCTATACTTGTTGCCAACGAGTTGTTTTGTTTTGTTTTGTTTTTGAGACAGAGTCTCACTCTGTTGCCCGGGCTAGAGTGAGTGCCGTGGCGTCAGCCTAGCTCATAGCAACCTCAAACTCCTGGACTCAAGCGATCCTCCTGCCTTAGCCTCCAAAGTAGCTGGGACTACAGACATGCCCCACCATGCCTGGCTAATTTTTTCTATATATTTTTTAGTTGTCCAGCTAATTTCTTTCTATCTTTTGGTAGAGATGGGGTCTCGCTCTTGCTCAGACTGGTCTCGAACTCCTGAGCTCAAACGATCCACCTGCCTCGGCCTCCCAGAGTGCTAGGATTAAAGGCGTGAGCCACCGGCACCCAGCCTGCCAATGAGTTTTTGAACTTCACTCTGAAAGTAATTCTGTTGCAAATCACACCCCAGAATATTTTTTTTTGAGACAGAGTCTTGCTCTGTTGCCCAGGCTAGAGTGCCCTGGTATCAGCCTAGCTCACAGCAACCTCAAACTCCTGGGCTCAAGCAAATCTCCCATCTCAGCCTCCCAAGTAGCTGGGACTACAGGTGCGTGCCACCACACCCAGCTAATTTTTTCTATTTTTAGTAGAGACAGGGTCTTGCTCTTGCTCAAACTGGTCTTGAACTCCTGACCTCAAGCAATCCTGCCGCCTCAGCCTCCCAGAGTGACAGCATTACAGGCGTGAGCCACTGTGCCCGGCCCATATCCCAGAAAGTACAAGGGTGCAGCTCCTCTGGACAACAGCAGGGTAATTCCTCAAAAAAGGAAAAATAGAGTCATTGTCTGATCCAGCAAGTCCACTTCTGGGTATAGATCCAAAAGAACTGAAAGCAGGGTCTTGAAGAGATACTTGCACACCCACATGTACTGCAGCACTATTCACATTAGCCAAAAGGTGGAAGCAACCCAAGTGCCCATCAAAAGATGAATGAGTAAACAAAATATGGTGCATATACATTCAATGGAATATCACTCAGCTTTACAAAGGAAGGTAATTCAGGCACATGCTACATCATGGATGAACCTTGAAGACACTATGCTAAGTGAAGTAAAGCCAGTCACAAAAGGACAAATACTGCATGATTCCACTTAAATGAGGTGCCTAGCATAAGTAAATTAGACAGAAGGTAGAATAGGGGTGATCAGGGCCTGGGGGTAGGGGGAATGGGGTGTTAGTGATTAATGGAGACAGAGTTTCAGTTCTGCAAGATAAAGAGTTCTGGAGATGGATGGTGGGATGGTTACACAACACTGTGAACGTATTTAATGCTACTGAGCGGCACAAGTAAAAATGGTTACAATGGTAAATTTTGTTATGTATATTTTACTATAAGAAAAAGTGCAGAAGAAAAAGGGGGGAAAAGTAACTGAGGAATGGGGCTCACATCTACAAACAACCAAGGGTTGCTCACAATACAATCTGTAACACTACTTTTAAGAACAAGAAAATAAAGAATCCATTTTCCTTACATTAGATCCTAGAAAAATATTGGGGGGTAGGACCTTATTACATGGACAGAATGAGTGAATATCCATGTGTATGCACTAAATATTTGCTAATATTTCCCAGCACAAAGAGCTCTTTCATATGTCTGGCAGAAAAATGGGTAACATGAACAACTTTGGAAGTAATTGCAAATTATGCATTTGGGGCAGGTTTTGCACTGGAAGATGATAATAGGATTCAAAAGCTATTATACAAGTCTACTAGCCCTGTATTGCTCTAAGAAAAAGAATCCAAAGCTGTAAACAAGTCAATAAAGTCAGAGTGGGTGGGGGAAAGGTGGCAACAGCACAGATTAAGCTGGCAGAGCACAGAGAGGAGACCTGGAGGAAACTCATCCGTGAAAGCATTTTTCCAAAGAGTACCTTGCTGTAACACACACACACACAGAGCTGCACAAACTATCACACATAAGGAAGAAAAACTAAGTTATCTAGGCATCATTTCAAAACCCTTCTATGTTAGTAATGGTATAATGTGAAAAGGATCTGATGAAAAACGAACATGTTTTTCAAATGTTCCCAAATGACTGTGTTGGGGGGGCAGATCTCTAAGGCTCCCATCGGATCTAAGAAACTGAGTCCAGCTGACCCCATAGACTGCCAGTCTTGATTATAATCTTCTAGAAGTACACCCCTTACAAGAGGCCAAATAGTAACTATAATGTTTTATTAATATTTTGGAGAACCAACCAGTGATTAGTGAAACTAGGAATCGAATTTTTGCCACTTTTTTCTTATTGGTTACTTTTAACTATGCTCTAAGAGGCAGCTAAATTTTAATCTAGCGCACAAACAAGTCGGCTGACTCCAAACTGTGTGTCCCTACTGCCTTCTCCATTCTGAATTGGCTTTTCATTGGATCCTATAAAATAAAACTTAGGAGGTTTACATTCTTGGGGAATGTCTGGCAAGTAACACTGAATACTAAACAGTCTGCACATTCACATAGAGCTTCAAGCTATTAATAACTGTGAATCAAAGTTGCTTTAGTTTATTGTGCCTTTAAAATATCTCTATGCCTTCAGGTTATTTCTATAACAAAGTTTTATGTGGGAGTATTTTTTTTCCTCTTCTGAAAGAATAAAGACACAATTCTTTCTGCAGGTTGCGGGTATATTCTCCTTTTCTCTACCTCCTCAAAGAGGCCATATAAATGAATCCCCTACATGATAAAGCTGAAATTATGCCTTTTGGAAATTATCTCATAGACCAAAATCTATAAAGATAATGTTTGACCAGGTTTACAAGATTTGCATCTGCTGAGGTTTCAGAAAGCCATTTCTGGAAGCATTTTATTTTTTCTGTTTTGGGATTAATGTAACCATGACAACCAGAGTATGCTCTCATCCAGAAGAGAATGGCTTCTCTCAAAGGCCCTGGCCCATTTTTCCTACTATTAATACCTATTAGAATATTGTTCAAAGTCCGATAACCCCCTAACCCTGAACCATCTGGTCATAGGGCATTACAATGTCACAGATTTTCTTACAGCCCTTTGGCAGTTTTTGACCAGGAGAGTAGAAGTATTAATAACTATGACCACTTGAGGAGGCTGGGATACATTTATCAAGAGAGTAGCCACATGTGGGCACTACACTAGGTACTGAGAGAAAGGAAATAAAGACCAAAAGTGTCTCTCTCTGAGTTGGTGAAGTATAGAAATAACCAGTTAAACTGGAACACGTGGTAAGTGATATGTCAAAGGTAGTAACAAACAGTTGTTGGAGGTCAGAGAACAGAGCAACTGGCTATTCTCTCTGCTGGTGCAGTACTTTGGGAGAGGAGTGCCTAAGATAGTTTAAAAGTAGCCCATGTCAATGGGTCTTGAAGAATGAGTAGGAATTTGCCAGGTAAATACGATGCATTGGTTTGCTTCGGCTGACATTACAAAATACCACACAGTGGGTGGCTTAAACCGCAGAAATTTATTTTTTCACAGTTCTGTAGGGCAGGAAGTCTACAGTCAAGGTGCTGGCTGATTTGGTTCCTGGGGAGGGCTCCCTCCCTGGTTTGCAGACGGCTACCTTCTCACAGGTCGTCACATGGCAGAGTGAGAGGTACCTGGTGTCTCTTCTTCTAAGGACACTAGTCCTATTAGATCAGGGTTCCACTGTTATGACCTCACTTAACCTTAATTACCATACTTCCTTACTCCAAACACAGCACGCAGTGGGTAGGGTGTCAATAGATGAATTGGGGGGTGGGGGGGGAGGGCAGGGCCACAATTCAGTCCATAGCACACGATTCACAAAGGGAATGGAGATATTACTACTTCTCCTCTAGGACTGCTGTGAGGATTAAATGAAACTATGACCACAAAGTCTCTAGCAAAGGACCTGGCACATGACACACATTCTCTGTTAGTGTTGCTGCTACTGTGATGCTAGGGGAAATGTGAATTTATAAAACAAATGACGGGAGACTGAGTTGGCACTGAAAAGAGGTCCCACTTCTCCACCCCAGAGTCATGTCTCTACAACATCCCAGAATAGAGAGCTCAGCTAACACAGCAGTAAGCCCCAAGACGCTGTCCCTGGAGCAAAGTCGATGCCAGGTCCTTGCTGGTCGCTGCCTTAAGGATGGCTCTCCTCCAACACAATGTGCTCATCAGTCACCTGCGGACCTTGGTAAGCTGCAGAAGCTGATTCCAGAAGTCTGGGGTGAGGCCCAAGAACCTGCATTTCTAACAAGCTCGCAGGGGATGCCGCTAACGGTGCAGGGACCAGGTCTCAGCTGCCGCCAGTCCCCAGGAGGCGCGGCTGGCTGGCTGGCTGGCTGGCTCTGGTATCTCGCTGCGATTTCCATCTGGGGCTAAGTAAGATCAAGCCAGAGACTCAACCACAGTAAAACCTGCCAAGCTCACTGTGATGTGCTAAATCATATCCTTCAAAAACAGGAGATGAAGTCCTAACCCCCATACCTGTGAATGTCGCCTTATTCAGAAAGAGGATCTTTGCAGAGGTCGTCAAGTTAAGATGAGGCTGTTAAAGTGAGCATTAATCCAATAGGGCTGGTCTCCTCCTAAGATGAGTGCGTGAGGACAGAGACACAGCGGGAGAACACCCCATGACGATGCAGGCAGAGACTAGAGAGCTGCAGCTGCCAGCCCAGGAGTGCCGGACACCACCACAGCTGGAAGGGCAAGGCAGGATTTCCACCCCAAATCCCAAAGAGCGTGGCCCTGATGGCACCTTGATCTCTGGCTTCTTTCCTCCAGAATGGTGAGAGAATAAAATTCTGTTGTTGGAAGCCACTCAGTTTGTGGTATTTGTCACGGCAGCCCTAGGAGATGAATGCAGCCTCCTCGGACTGCCCTGTTACTCACTCCTCAGCTGCAGGGAGGCAGAAACAGTGCAGCCATGGTTAGCACTGTCCCGTTCAAATAAAGACATCACAACTACCAACCCCATAGTGGATCTGGAGTAACAAAAATTCTGGCCTTCAAAATTTCTCTAACTCAATGATCAGATATGCTCGGCAAACAGTAGACTCGTCATGGGAGGTAATTTATTTTTCTTGCTGCTATAAGGTACTCCTGTTCTTACTGTTGTCACTCTAGATGGGAGCAGTATTCCACAGCTGAAGCTCCTTTTACAAACTATTATCTCTTTTGAGACCCCGACAGCCTGGTAAGGCAGGAGGAGCGGGATCCTGGGCCCAGAAGCCACACAAAGTCCCAGAGTCCCAGCTGTCCACCTTGGGACATCCCCTACCCCAGCCTGGCCCTGCCTAGCTCCCCAGTTCAAAGAGAAAAACTGTCAATGGAGCAGAAGTTCCAGGAGAGTACAACCCGGGAAATTCCACAGGAACCCATCTATCCGTTCCTAAGCGTATTTTTCCTAGAGAGCTTAGCACAAGGCCACTGCCAGAGTGGGCTCAATATAAACTAGCAGAAGACGCAGATTCGTGGCCAAACATGGCAGACTGAACACAGGCGGCTCGTCCCCACCGCACCCAGGACCCCACTGCGACAGGGAAAGCGTGGAAAGGCGGGGCAAAGGCCTAAATTCATAGAAAACAGAGAAAATCAAAGAGAAGACGGCAGGTGACAGATTTCCCCAAAATTTTGGAAAATGACCAAAGAAAGATGAAACCTAATTACAGAGGAGAGCAGGAAGCCAGCAGGAGGAGGCAGCCGCCTCCCGCAGAACTCCCCACAGGGCAGAAGGGGCAGGAGGCGCCAGGCATTTCCGACAGTGCCGGGTATAGTAAAAAAAAAAAAAAAACTTTCAGAAACACTATCATTTGTATCCACATATAGCTTCGCGTTTAAAAGTTATAAAAAGGAATATTGGAATAACAAGAAAAGGCTCTTAGAAATAGACAAATATATTGGAGAAATAAGAATTTCACTAGAAGAGTTTAAAGATGAGAACTTCCCTAGAAACTAGACTCAAAAATAAAGACATGGAAAAGGGGAGCAGATATGGACTTTTAGCGCCTCTGTTGAGGAGTTTCGACATCTCAGTAACACATGCCTTCTGGACACAGGTCCAAGAGGAAAGGAAAGATTGAAAAGTGCCAGGCAGGGCATGTCTCACAGAATGAATGAGCGAAGCTCATCTTGAGGCAAAGTACTGGGAAATTTTAAAGACATAAGAGAGAGACTTCAAGAAAGTACATTAGAAGCCAGAACAGGGTGTCCTACCTTTTCCATTCTCTGGGACACCAAGTGTAAATAAAGACACTCGGGGGCAACTTGCCCTGGGGCCTTGCTCTAAGATGGGGATGCGACCAACACACCTGCACCTCCGTCTGTGCTGCACCTGCTGGGACATTCCCGGCTGGGGGACAACAGAGTGCCCAGGTTCACACTCACTGAAGGCAAACGACTCTTTGTGCCTCCGTTTCTCTTCTGTAAAATGGGCAGAAAGGTTGAAACACTCCATAGGGCTGTTGTGAGGAGTAAATGACTTAGTAAACACCAAGCCCTCAGAATGGTATTCAGTGCTCGGCAAGCTCTAGTGGGAATTAGCTACTATGTGGAAGAGGAGGAGGAGGAGGAGGAAGAAAATGACTCGGAATCTGAACAGCAGACCGGATGGTATCCTGGTCAGGAAACTCTGATCGCCATTGACGGGAACTAAAACTTTAATCCCAAACTCTGGGGAGCCGGAACAAGGCTTTCATTCTGGGTGACTGTAGCTAAATGTTTAGGCCTGCCTGTCAGTTCTGCCCACAAACGCCTTGATTCTTCTTCCTCGCTGTGGCTCTAGGGGCGGCCACACTGCCCTGAGGACAGACTGTCTCCTTGTTCCCTTCCGCACTAAGCCCCAGCGTTCAGAACACTCATTAAACACACTTCAGATTAGATTTCAGAGTCCCTGACTCCAGCCCACGAAGAGAATAGGCCCTTTCAGCTCCCCCACGGTAATTTAGCGATGTTATAACCACGGTGTCATTAGTACAGGACTCCCTTCTTCCTGCATTCCAAGACTTTGCAAAGACAAGGCTGTGTGTGTGCGTGTAGGTGTGGGGATTTCTACTGCTTTCTTGCAAACCTGTTATAAAGTGAGCATGGCAGAAAAACATTTCTGGGAGAATTCAGCTATTCACAGTGTTGGGTCTGTCTGCTTCTCACCTTGCACAATTCATTATCTTTTGATCCCTTTTAGAATTAGATGAATAAAAAATTCTAAAATTTATTGAAATAAAAAAAATCATGCTTGACATCTTGAAACTTTAAATATCTTTCAGGCAGAGAATAAAATATCATACAAAGAATGAACAAGTATAATATAAACCCGCCTGCTTCCCTGACTGCTCGCGGAAAGCATGACACCATTTCCAGCAAGAGAAAAAAGCCTGCCTTTCTCCTCATGCCTGTTTAGTTTGGCACTTTCATCCGCGGGCTCAGTGGTCTAATGAAGCCACTGACATGCATTCAGCCCACTGAACCTGAGTTTTCTTAAAAAGCACCTGATATCTGGAAAGTGGCCTTACAAATAACCTACGTAACAAAGGAAAATAAACTATCAAACGCAAAGTAAGAAAAATAAACTCACAGCACAACTGTATTTGTTTTGTTTAATTAAACACTTATGGCCTAACTCGTTGTCTCTAAGAGTTATTTCTCAGCCTTGAAGAGCCCTAAGTGGACAGCAGGGGTGAGATGTCCCCACTCAGCTGTCTCAGTTCCTGCCAAAAATCAGATTCTAAGGACTCAGATAAGCCAGCCTCACAGAGAAAAGAGAAAAATAACATCTGCAACAGCTTCACTGCCACTTCTTATAAGTCTACTAAAGCAGAGGGGAAAAGGCCATTTTTTTAACCTTTAAAACTCCAAACAACTTTCCCTCAGCTGCCCGGCATCTGTGTACCTTCATTCGTGTGCCATGGCCTGCCCCTCCCTCTGTCTCTGTCATTCTCAGAAAAATAAATTTGTACTTCTGTATATCCTAAACTGTGTGTGAGAAATCTTTCTCTACCCGCATATGCATTTCACACCCTTTCAATATCATACGCTTGGCCTCCAAAATTATTGTTCCAAAGGAAGACCGAAAATAGAAATTTTGTTGAAGTTAGTGTCATGTTTAAACAGAAAGGTGAAGACTTTGTAAAGCAAAGCCACCAAATGACATCTGTGCTTCCCAGTTCTCATCCTTGTCAACGTGCAAAGTTTTTCAACCTTGTCTTTGAAACACACCTTTCCCCTAAGAACCAATCTCTAAGAACACTGGATGAAAGAAAAATTATTCTGTTTACAGACACTTTCTAGAGAAAACATTTTAAAACTTTTTTTTCAATTAATCAAGAAAGAGAACTAAAACGTTTTCTCAATCCTGAGAAGGGTTTTTTTTTTTAAAAAAAAAGTTTTTATGCAAAAGACTTTTAAATTAAGAATACATGAATCAAACTGAAGTATGAAAACACAGCTTTCAGGATCCTTTAAGAATTCTCAGCTCTGGGGTCTCCAGAAAACCTTTCAAACAAATACGTTTTATTTTTTATTCTTTTTAAATGTACTTTTCAGATTTAATATTCCTTTAACTGTGGAGGTGGGAGCGGGTTCCCACCGGAGGTGTGTGTTTCTGCAAAGAGGTCAGAGTTCTAACCAGATACTTAATACTTATTCTCCTTTCAAAGCCTAGAAAGCTTGGGTTAATATAAGCACACAGACTCTAGGATTAGTAGTGAAAAGAAACTGACAAATAAATATAAAAGGCATATCCAATAGAGACAGAAAGCAGAGTGGTGGTTGCCCCAGGTTGGGGGGAACGGGGAGTCAGAGTTTGATGGGTTCAGGGTTTCAGTTTGAGAAGATGAACAGAGCTCTGGAGATGGATGTGTCCATAGCTGAACAACAATGTGGATGTACTTAACATCACTGAGCCGTACATTTTAACATGGTTTAAACGGCAAATTTATGTTATGTATATTTTACCACAATAAAAATATGGGGACAAAAAATCACATCCAAAAATATTGACAATCTACTAAAAGGATTGGTACATGCAGGGGGTGGGTAGAAAAAGTCAGGCACTATAAAAAGCATTGTCATTACAAAGAAAGATGAAGGGAAACCAAAATGTATGCCATTTTCAACAGATGAAGCCACTACAGCTAGGTATAAAAATATTCAACATTACATTTGTGAGCAGCACAGAATGAGGGAAGACAGGGGTTCTGCAGTCATCAGGTCACAACTTTGAAGCTTTGCTTGCCACTGAACAGCTGCATGGCCCAGGCAAGTCACAAGGCCTGCGAGGCACTGGTTTTCCCATCTGAACAATGGAAGAATGGTACTATCTGTAAAGGAGTGTTTGTGAGAATTAAGTGAGGGAAATACACAAAGTGCCAAGCACCGATGCCCCAATAGATCAGTTCATCATTACACTTCATTGTTAGTCGAAACATTTTCCATGCTACTTCAAGTTTTGATAGCTATGAAAACTCCATCTTGAGTATTTTTAAACCTGATTACACTTTAACCACTGTTCAAAATAAAGCTTATACTTTCCCTAACATTCCACTGTCTTTTAAGTAGAGGCTGGGGAATGAGATACTGGAGATGAAAAGGAGGGAGGAAAAAAGGGAGTTTGTGTGAGCTACAAAGTAGGAAACCACTAAGACGCAAGGAAAAAAAAATGGTACCTGTTCACCATTCCCACCAGCAACTTGCTCAAGTAAGACAAAATATAAACATATAGATTCTCAATTTAAGAAACAGAAACTTACAAATGATTACATAACAAAACACTGACTGCCTACTAGAAGGACTGAAAGATTCTGAATTAATAAACACATTTTTTAAGAATGTGAGCATCAGACAACAAGCTCCTTATGTATTAATAAACCACAGTTCTGGAAAACAAGATAGTTCTGCTGTGTTTACAACACAGATGCTGTAAGTTCTTATAAATGCAATAGAAAGGAATGCTGATCGATGGCCAGGGTTCAATTAAGGAGCTAATTCGGCACAGTATAGCAGTGATTCCAAAAGGACCCTGGAAATGAGGTTCCCCTGGAAACTTCCAAGCATTTCCATCCTTAAACCCCATATCTAGAGTCCTGTGTGCCTGAATATTCATGCAATGGTTCTGCTTCATCACACACTCATATGTTGGTGAACATGTATGTTCATACACACATACACATGTTCATGGTACTCAGGAACAGGGATGCCATGCAGCTTACCTTTACTGACATTCTTCTCAAATTCACCTTTTGGGAATACCTTGATGAAATTTTTTCCTGACAGTTTCCTTGTGTCTCCCTGCCTGCATTTAACCTCTGTCACTTCTGATTACCATCTGACTTATCACGGCAGCAATTTCCAAATAGCCTCTCAAGTCAGCTCTATCAGGATGTCGTATTTGACTAAATCAGACAAGTCATTCTTCTACTCAAAACCCGTTTCTCTTAAAATGAAAGCTATAGTCCACGCAATGGACAAAGGACCCCTGGTGACCTCCCCAGCCCTGCCACCTTCCTGAGTTCACACCCAACCACTCCCCCTCTGGCTCACTCCAGTCCAGCTGCATCAGCTGTTCTCTGCACACATGAGGCACACACCCACCTACCACAGGGCCTTTGCACAGGTTACAACGCTCTCTCCCCAGAAATCTTAGTGGATAACTCCTTTATCTCTTTCTCATTTTTGCTCAAATGTCAGCTTCTCAATAGGCTAGACCCTGACCATCCTACTGAAAACTGCAATTTGTCCCCACACTCCATCCTTCTGATTCCACTCTATTTTCACTTCCCACTTTCTAACACCCAAAACAATGCATTTCCTTCTAATGTTCCTTACACATTGCCGTATTTCTCTGTTAGAATGTACACTCCCCAGGACATGGATCTTTGTTTTGTTCACCGCAATAGCATGATATATAGTACGTGCTTGTAAAGATGTGATGAATGAATAAAAGAGTAATTTTAAAACCATAATCACCATGGAGAGACCACAATAGCACAGTCTTTAATAAAAACAACTGTAAGCTGGGGCCAAGATTCCAAATCCAATTAGAATATATATTTTTATTTCAAGAAATTATTGCTCAAAGGGTTGCTGTCTTCCAAAAGCCATCAACGTGGACCACTAACAAAGGGCCAGCCATAGGAAAAATGATTTAAGTGAGAAAACCAAGGATGACATTCTCTTGATCAGGAAACATGTCAAATTCCACAAAAATAACAAAACTAGTCATGTGACAGTCACACATGAAAAGAAACATCTACAGGAAGATTCACCTTGCACAGTGAAAGCATTACATCATGAATAGTAAATGGCCATGTCACCTCTCTGCCATATCCCTCAGATGGCTTTTAAGAATGAACTAAATATATGAATACATGGATGTGTTGACTTTTTCTGATTTAGTGCTTTTGGAGATCATCAGACCCTCATTATCCTTCAACTCACATTCCACAGTTTCAGTTACGCTTGGTCAATCTCAGTCTGAAAATATTACATGGAAAATTCCAAAAATGAATTCATAAATTTTAAATTGCAAACTATTCTGAGTAGCGTGATGAAATTTGAGCCATCCCTCTCCATCCTACCCAGGACATAAATCCTCCCTTTGTCCAGCAGATCCACGATGTCTATGCTACCTGCCCGCTTGTCACTTAGTAGTCATCTTGGTGATCAGATCGACTGTCTCAACACCGCGGTGCTGGGTTCAATTCACCCTTATTTGATCTCACAATGGCCCCAAAGGGCAAGAGTAGGGATGCTGGCAATTTGGATATGCCAAAGAGAAGCCTTAAGCTGCTTCCTTCAAGAAAAAGGGGAAAGTTCTAGACTTAATAAGCAAAGAGATATCTATGGTAAGAACTAATCTATTTGGGAAATTGTGAAGAAGGAAAAAGAAATTCATGCTATCTCCCCGCTCCACGGGGGGGGGGGGGTGTCTTGGAAAACCCCCTGCAGACAAGGAGGGCTACTGTACTGGAACTTTGGTGCCTTTTTGTACAGGTTCACTGGTTACCTTCGTTGCTCTTGTGTGGTTGTTTCAAAATTCAATAAAGAGAAGGAGGCCTGAGATTTAGCACATTCCACTGTTAATTCATATTGGTTTTCAGTTCTTGGCTCAGTTTAAGTTCCTTGTCATAAAGCCTTATTTTAAAGTAGAAGATCCCAACAATCACTATTTTACTGATAATTCCCTTTAACGTAGGTTATCATCACTACAAAAATTTAGTGGTTCGAAAACTGAAGGCAAATGTAAGATATATAATAAGAAATATGGGTATAGATTACACATTTTAAATAAAATCCTGTCCAATTATAAACTAAATTTAGTAACATGGGCAGCCTACAGTGACCTAATATCAGCACTAATATAAAAGCCATATTTGAAAACATAGGGAAGTTTCTGAAAAAACAAAGCAAAGCAGTAAGAGCTGCCTTTGAAAACAAAATATTTCTAAGTCATCTATGATTTAATTTGAAATGTTAATCTATAGAGGTGATATAGAGCAAGGAATGTACACAAACGGCAACGAATGTGTCCCCTTCCATAGAGAGTTAGGGCTATTCAGAGTGATAATATTCTATCAATAGTGTGTAATCATTAAATGCACCTTGTTCAAGTTTATAAACAATAACATTAGTGCTCAAAACAAATCAAAACACCAAAAGACAATAAGCACGTTTTTGAAACAAAGAATCTGTCATCCATCAAAAATTAAACATGCCCTAAAAGGAGAACTCGAGTTCACAGGTTTGCCTAGAGATTGGACAGTTGAGACTAAATTCTGACTGACACAGGCGGCAAAACGATCTAGTTTTAAAAGCTTGGATCTGCTGTCAACTTCTAAACCTCTCTGTTAATCACGCAAGGTGACTTTAAACAGTGCTACCAACAGAAAAGTTAATTAGAGTTGCATATTCTAGTGGGCATATACTGAGTACTCCATTTTAGAGAAAACACTGTGAAAATTACATATTGTTCTTTCTTCCTCAAAGGCATGATTAGTCCAAATTACACTGAATCAGGAGTGAAGACTCAGGAACGAATATGTTTGTAAAAGAAAGCAGGGAACAAATTCATAGAAACACAGAGTAGAATGGTGGTGACCAGGGGCTGGGGGCAGGGGAAATGGGAAGTTGGTCAGTGGAAATAGGGTTTCAGATTTGCAGGATGAAAAGTTCTGGAGCTCTGTTCCTTAGCAATGTGAATACACCAAACACTGCTGAACCGTATGCTTAAAAATAGTGAAAGTGGTAAATTTTACAATATATGGGGTTTTCTTTTTTACCGCAATTTAAAAACAAGGAAAGAAAAAAAAGCAGTTAAGAGTAAACCTCCAAGTTTGAGCCTGTTGAAAAAGAATGTTTCCTTAATGATACTATAGGCCAGGCTGATGTATTAATTGCTTGGAACAAAAACACAAAGCAGAAACACAACACTACAGACAGACGACACACCTGCACTTGAATGTCCCTTTGCATATGTTTATTCATTACCAGGTAGAGTGAGCCGTTTGTGTCTTTATGTTTGATTTTCATTCATTTTTCAAAGCAGTGGTCTATTGAGGGATTACCCAATAGAAAAATTTCAAAAGCATTTATTATATCATTAACAACATCGTTTTCCCTCTGCATGCCTCCAAGCATGGCAGAAAACCTGTGAAGAGCCCCAATAAAACAAGCCTTGTTTTCTCTGCTGAAATGCCCGGTGGCTGTTTCAGGGTGCTGGGAGCATGGTGCAGCTTTCAGGCCCCCGTGGTATCGGGTTTTTTCTTTTGTTTTATTTTCAACACAGGAGATATAACTCTCACCAACATGCTGAGTTGTACCCAATGCTCGTACAATAGCTCTATGAAGATCACACTGGAAAAGCTACAAATATTAAGACAAATATTCTTGAGAAATATCCAGAGCGTGTGATCAAGTATGTGCCTCTCCGATTTATCAGTGCCGTATGACACACCTGTGCAATCTTGAGTTAAGGAATCCGATTCTGAGTTCAGATACAAGATGGATTGGCAAGGCAGGGAAGACTAACATTTACCCCAGATTTCAGTTTGTAACCCTCCACCCAGAAGTCACCACTGGTTCACTGAAGAAGAAACTGGAATAGTGCTGATGAGGTTGTTTACGCCTAAACTGATCAGACTAACCTAAATTTAATCTGCAAGCTGGTGAATCAGGTAGGAGACTTCATTTTTAGGGATGTCATATATAATTAAGTACCCAGAAGAGTATACGCAAAAAAAACAGAAAGTCAGTGACAAAGAAAAAAAAAAAGTAGAAAAGTTTCATTAATTAACTCAGGAATAAAATGAATGTAAAGACGGATGCAATGATGTAAAAAAAAAATTAAAGTATATATTCCTAGAAGTACTGTTTTCACTACTCATGGAAAGATGGGCTGCTGAAATATAGAAATGAAATAATTTCTTCTATTTCAACATCAAATGCATAAGCCACATTATTCATGGTTTATTTGCACAAGTCTCTCTTATAAATTATTTACCAATCAGTCTGGGACATCTTCATGATTTCCAGAATGGTCACAACAAACTGTTTCAACAGTATCTACTCACATTCTCTATCCAATTTGGCTAAGAAATTTCAATTATTTTATTAATGCCTCAAAAAAGAATGTTAGGGCATAGCCTATAAACAGAACCTCCTGAAGCCCACCATAAGCAATAGTTAAGAAGGCAGCCACGGGTCACAGGGGAAAACAGGTCAGTCAGTCTTCACTGGGTGGATAAAGTCAGAAACACAGCACCCCAAAGACCTCTGGAATGGAGGTGTAGCTCATCAGGGCCTGAAGCTTCCATGGGTCTTTACTGCCTAAACTCAAAGGGAAAAGGACAGGAATTTGAAAAGAGAATGACTGTGAAGGCAGAGCATGCCCAGGATGCTCAGAGACACGTAGCAGGTATGATCAACACATTTTGATCACAGAAAATAGACCAGCGAGTATTTCATCTTTTTTTTTGATAATAGTAAACAATTTTTTATCCCGAAGGCATTAGAAAAAGAGCTCTCTAAGGGCATCAATTCAGAAAGTATACTTTTTCCAGAAAATGTCAAATCATCATTCCATCAAGCTCTTCAGACTCAACCAAGAGATCATCAATTGCAGCCTGGTAACAACTTGCAGACAGTTATAAATTAAATGTGAAAACTTCGAATACCAGGGTTACCCACTAAGAAAGAGATCTCACACAAGCAGCAGCGGGTGCAGCGGGAACTGTGCTTTGCTTGTCCGTACTGCCAAAATACACAAGCTGGCGCAGACGTGCCAAGATTTCCTCATGAAAATGGGATTTCCTTCATGAAAGACTGGGTGACAAAGTATGAGAGTAACTTGAACTTTTTTTTTTTCTTTCCAAGCCACAAGTTAAAACACAAAGAAAATGAACAGCCACCTGGAACTGAGAAACCATTTTCAAAACCGGTATTGTACAAAAATTCAACGTACAACTGAAATAAAGGACTGTCTTTACTCTTAAATCGTAAAAGAAATTTTCCTAGTGCATTTAATATATGAACCAATGAATAAAACTCTGATTTATGTGCAATTCTGTAGCAATAGTTCAGTTGTGATGAAACTCAAAATGTATATTAGTTATAAATATAAAGATGACTAAATTCTATTCTGGTTCTTGAATATTTAATTGTTCTGAAGTTTACTTTCTTACATAGTCTTAAAAAAATTATTGGCATTCAACAGGAAGACAAAATTATGGGGCTTTGAATTCTAAAAAGGAAGAGACTTTTTCCCTCTAAAGACTAAATAAAGTTAACTGCAAACAGTATGGAAGAATCTGAGATTTTTTTCATCTATATGGTAGCAAGATAAATTAGACATTTATTTTTTGTTTTAAAATCTGTTTTTCCAGTCTCCTTTAAAAGTTAAGTTACTAACCAGAGATGTGCCAATTAGAGAAACCTTAAAAGGTGGCCCTCAAGAATTTTCCTTTAAAATGGAACAATCTAGAAAGAACAGATACATACACATATATACGTATACATATCAAAATAAGTACATAACATTCTCACATGTTAGGAACAGGCTAGAAAGTATTAACAAGCATAAATTTGATATGTTTATTATTGATATTATACTAACAATGGAAGTCTCAAATGGGAAAAAGGAAGACCTTTATCTTAAATAAACACATCTCTAAAGCCAGGAGGAAACTCATCAAGAAAAATACAGCCTTCTGAATTTCTCAACATGGAGACCATTTGAACCTTATTTTAAATAAAATCTAGTAGCCTTTCTGATTCCACTACCTGAGCACACCCACTTAAACACACTAGCAAAAGCTGTAGCAACAAATCTAAAATTTTATTATAAAATATGTGTGTGGCAATTGCTCCTAACCCAACCAAAAAGATGAACTCTTTCTCAAAGTGTTAAAAGAATATGTTGATCAATTTATTGGCTATGCAACCAATTCCTTCACCACCGATTATTAAAAATGAGATAAACATACCCATTTCTACGATACAATGTAATTTTAAGCAATGTTTAATGTTGGTAGCCACTGTCATTGCATCCTACGATAATAATCTATATTACTGTTTTTTTAAAACATGGTCTTATTCACAACCATAACCTCTTCCTATTGAGAATGCAAATATTTTTGTCCCTCTCCCAAGACAGACATCTATTCTGCCGACAGTTTTGGAGAAACAAATGTCTAGCCAAATAACCTGTGTGTTGCTGTGTAGCATACACAGGGTGTGTGTGAGCTTGCACATTTTTAGCTGGTTGGGTGTTGGCTACCATTGTGCAAGATGGCTATTATAGCCAATGAAATTTAAAATTTATGAAATCCACAGTACCAGAAGGTCGTCAGTTGAGTTGTGATTCTTGGATAATTCCCAGGCAGCAACCTCTTCTCTGGCCTTCTTCCATGTCCCTCGAGAGTTTTCCTTCTGTTCATAATCCTGGTCTTGGTCACATGGCCTTCAGAGAGAACTATATTTGGCCAAAGAGCACTGACAGTTGAGAAGGAAGAGAGTGCAGCCCTGTGGCTGTTGACAGTAGAGTGGGCAGCAGTCCAAATCCCAGTGCTCATGGGAACATGTGGACTTGGGTCAGAGTTAGGCTGGTGTTCACCCTGGGAGTGGCTGCATGTCACTGCAAACCTTCACGTTGCCAGTACCTCTCACGAAGTACCTTTCAGGTGTTGCCGACTCTGAGCTAAGCCCTATCCCAGGCACTTTTCAAACACTATCTAATTTGAGCCCTCTAGGAAGTACTGGAGGAAGAAACTGAGAGGCAAGGAAGGTAGATAACTTGTTCCATCTATTAAGTGGCAAATCTAAGATTTTAACTCAAGTTTGCCCAAGCCCAAAGCCTGGGCCGGACAGGTGGTGAAATCTTGTTCTCTCAGATAACTAATTATGTCAAAGGCTCTTCCTTTCCATAAAATTTTCAAATGGCAATGCTCAAACAAGTTACTGAGTAGTTAAAATATGAAGGTTATGTGAGGCAAGGAGGCTTTCCTGAACTGATTTCTTAGAAGAAACAACTGGTTAGTACATGTGGTTAATTTGTCACAGAGTCTTCTATCAACATGATCATGTCTCTTTTCTGCAATGGCATCCCTGGAACTCTTTCTGGTATTGCTACTTTAGCCATACATCTAACAGTCCATCTGTCACCTAAAGAGCATGACATCATCCTTGGATGAATCAGACGGTGATTTTTGGCCTTTCCCTGAAGCCACTTTCAATTTTTAGAACATTTTCAGACCCAGTGATTTTCCTAAGTGTAAGTTTAACTTCATGCTTTGTTTGACATGTAATGCCGGTGTGCTTCAGTCGTCTGGACTTGAGACCTTCAACAAGTTCACTCATTGGCCAACGGCTGATAATGATGACTTCTCAGAAGCAGATAGGACCCTGGGTTTCAAGCCACAGGGAGAGCAAGTCCGAAGAGAGAAGGGAGTGCTAGTCCTCAACCCTATGAGGTCAGTGGTCACAGTTCAGCTCTCCTGGAGAGCAGTCCTGGAGGGTTTGCCTGAATCCAATGGCTGAATAAAACCAACAGCTGTGGGCAGACTCACACGTTACAGTTTTAAACAATGTCAAGGAGCTAGTGAGGAGTCACGATCACATTCGTCTTATAGAACCCAGAGACTCCCAGTTCTTGAGTGACAGATTGAGAGGCACACCTGCCCTTCCCAAATTGGAGGTGCCTCTCTGGGAGTGACTGTGAGCTCCAGCTTTGCATTCAGAGTCCCAGGCCTTCTTCACAACACGGAGGAGATGGAGCGCTCAGAATTCCAACAACAGCACTGGTCTAAATGTGCTTGTCTAAGTCGGATTTTGTTCTGGCCGCTCCCATCAACCTATAGAGGGCCTGTCCTCTTGGTGGCTTTTTAGGAAAGGAGACAAGAAGAACCGTATCCAGATTTCCTTGAAGATCATCACTGGAGAAGTTCTGAATAAATGACTGCTTTAAGACCATTTCGTTTACAATTCAAATTCTAGATTGTACGGAGGGTGGGGCGGGGGAAGAGGGCGTCCCGAGACACCTGGGCAACCAGAGCACCTTTTCAGAGTCTGGAACTGCCACTGTGAAAATGAGTGTGCATCTGTCCTTGTGACTGGGCTTCTGATTCTAGGCTCACACAGCTGAGAAGACGAGGTGGGCACAGGAAAGCTAGCCTGTGCGGGAGACAGTGCGTCTGACGCCCAGACCTGGCTCGGACACCCTCACAGTCCTCAACTGCATCCCACTCGGGTGTCTGAGACTCCCCTATGGTGTGAGAATAGATTTCCATCTTCTGTTTCAGTCACTCATGGTACTTCTTCATTTATGACCTAAGAAGTCCTAAGTAATTCAGAAACACACTTTTAACTTTTTATTCCAGCTGATTTTCAAGAAAAGAATGTCGTTTCCCAACTCTTCCCCAGTGCCTGCAGGTAACCAGATTTCAAAGACAAAGACTAGGCTTAAATTTATAATAAATATACTAGAATAGTGAATTTTAACAAGTTATTTGAGGAAAAAAAATACAACTTGATCTTGACAAATTATCTTGAGTTGAGATTGTGTTTAAACATGTTCTACCGTAGGTTACATGTCTATTTATGGGGGAAAAGTAGAGAAATAAATGGAAGTTATGAACAGATTCTGATTTTCCATACTGGATTGTATTTTTCTCTTCCAAGTATTGTACTCATTGTTTAAAAACTAAGCTCCAACGGAAGCAATATGTACCTCTGAGGACATACATGTTTTATATTTCACATAGATGCATAAATGACACACACTCACACACAGTTTCCAGATATAAAGCTACCAAGTGCACAGGCAGGCGATGGCAGCCCCACCACCGGCTGCTCAGAACTGGAGGTAGGAGCAGGGAGCTCTAGAGGCACAGAGTGACAGCAAAAGAAGGTAAAAGGAAAGGTGAGCTGTTCGCTGGGGAGCATGCAACTACAGACAGGGAGAGCAGACAGCAGTCCGGAAAGCCACATCGGCCTTCCATGGGGAGAGGCTGGGCAGCCACAGGGTGGCCTGGGCCTCACCCCAGGGCACCTGCCAGTCTCTCGCCCTGTGTCACACAGGGACTGAATTGCGTCCTCGTCCAAATTTACATGTTAAAGTCCTAACCCCTTGTGTGGCTGTATTTGGAGTAGAGAAGTAATTAAGTTTAAATCAGGTCATAAGGGTGGAGCCCTGGTCCAATGGGATTAGCGCCCCCAGCAGAAAAGATATCAGAGAGTTTTCTCTCTGTCTCTCTGCCATGTGTGAGCACAGTGAGAAGGTCCCCATCTGCAAGCCCAGAGGAGCCCTCGCTAGGAACCGTATCACAGCCAACACCTTGATGGTGGACTTCCAGCCTCCAGAATTCTGAGATGTTTCTGTCGCTTATGCCGTCCCGTCTATGGTATTTGGTTATGGCAGCCTGAGCTAAGACAGCCACTTACCGCAAAAGATTGAGGAGAGCAATCAAAAACTCAAATTCCATCTTTACCTTCTTTGGAAAACAAATGGACAGAAACCAATCACCTTTGTAGCTAAAAAGGGACCATAGACTATAACGAAGGGGATTTTTGTCTCAAGGACCAATTTCCATTTTCAAATACACTTACGCCTCCAATTCAAAGCTATAATGGAGACCATTCGAAATGAGGTTTCATTTTTCAAATCTCTCTTGCTCCCCTCTCTTTCTGGTAGCAGCAATTTCCTCTGGGATTAGCTTTGGTGAAAATAATAACCTGCTTTCCCAGCAGCAGCAGGAACAGGGAGCGGGAGCTGGAAGCAGCCAGAAGCCTCCCTGCGCTGTCCACACTTGCCCACAGAGTTTCTGCTGCAAAAACTCTAACTCCAGGGGCGCTTTCAGTATCGGCCTTACAGGTTTTTCCTTCCTAGCTTTACTAACCCACCAAGAACATGTAACAAAAATAGGGTGGAAAGAACACATCTATTTGCTTGCCAACTGGAGTTAGTTCTTTGCAATGAACCGACTGATCACACACGCTCCAACGTCAGGCCTAACTTTATCTCTGGTTCCATCACATTTGCGGCCACCCAAAAGCAACATAAGGGGACAAGACTCCTTTCAATTAAATCTCCTCATGATAAAATCAGTGGGTAAGATCATAAACATGCTTGTAATGTGGCATTTTGGCATCCGCTTGCTGTGAATGAAGTCTTAGCTGTGTCACCAGCTGGGATTGGCACTGACACACACTGTCACCTAGAGGTGCACTGGTGGGAAAGGAAGAAGCGAGGATGAGGATGAGACAAGCCTAACATGGGAGAACCCAAAAATGAGAGAAGTGGGACTGTTCGAACTCGGGGCTGCTGAGGGCTGAACCCTCCAAGGTGAGGGAGCTCATCTGTGTGGGGATGGGGCTCCAGGGCCTGTGTCTGCAGGGTGGGTGGCACCAGGAGCTGCAGGGGTCTGCCAGGCACGGGCTGTGTGACCCTGGGGCAAGTTCCTGACCCCTTGGTTTCCTAATCTGTAAGATATGGGATGATCAAAGTACCTACCTACAGCAGGGTTCTCGTACAGATTAAATAGGTTTTCAGAAGTAAAGAGCTTCTAGCAGTGCTGGGCCTTGTGAAGAGTCCCAAGTTATTGCTCAGTAACAGTGCCTTGACTCTTTTTTTAGGGAGTCTGCATCTGGGGGTGTGAACCAGCTGGTCCCACCCAAAGGGGCAGGCCTTGCTTATAAAATTATACACAGCCTAGCACCTTCCTAAGACAGGGGTTAACACACACACTGAGTAAGAGTGTGGGCTCCAAACACTGACACAAACAGGAATTCAACAACAACCATGAGAGCTGGTACGATCCAACTGAAACTGTCTGACTTTACAGATTCCTCCACATTCCGCAAGCCCATTGCATCAGACTGCACTTTAATTTTATAGTTGGAAAGGGATGGCTATATTCTCCGTAGGAGACATAGGCCTGAATATCTGAAACCTGGTAAGATTACTAATGACAGTAAGATGCTGAAAAATGTAAAGTTCTAAGAGCTATTTTATCTGTGGATCGTAATTATGACTCAGGCTTAAAACCGAAATCAGCTTGACATTTCTTACCCCCTGACTGCTTGTACCGCTGAGCTGGAACTCAGAAAACCACCAGCGAATTCCTCCTAATTGCAGCGACTCAAACATTAGCAATAACCTTCACATCTTCTCTTCTCCACGACACCACGAGGGCAAGGAGGAAAAGCCAGCAGACGCGACTCACTGAGCACGTGTCATCCCTGTGGCCCGAGAGCTCTTAACTCTCCCCAGACACGGCCTGGCTTTCCTACAAGACGTGCCACTTTCATGCAAGGCCACCTGCTCTTACATCTATCCCCGAAACTCCTTCTAGAGTGGGGACAAAAGGGCACAGGTAACTTGAGTCGTGAAGTTCACGGACTTCAATCAGATAAGCGCTTGGCTATACATCAGTTGTATTAATAGAACATCGTTGCTTAAAACATTTCTTCCTTAACTCAGCTGTTACCGTGCAACCATCTGAGAAGGTCCAAAGAGCCCCAGGAGTGCTGTCCTTTCGGCCATCTGCTGCTTGGCCTCCCAGCCCCGGGTGTCTTAGCGTCCTTGTTCCCCCACTGGGCCACCCTGTGCTTTGCAGGCTTCTCCACTCCATGTCTTGGAACCATCTGCCTCCTCCAATGCAAATCCCCAGGCAAACAAACTTTCTCTCAACACCACACACACACACCATGGACAAATGGTCTGTTCCTCTTTCTTTCCTGATGGGATCATCCTGTTCCCCAGAGGTGCCCTAGGAAACGCCACTCTCCATGGCTGCTAGAGTCGGACCAGTCATGAGATCCAACTGCCTCAAAAAGTAGGCAGCAATTGGAATGGCCTGATTTCATCAAAGCAAATTCTACTGTCACATCAAATTACCAGATTCCGCTAGGGACTTTCCCTACCCCAGGCTTTTCCCCACCTCTTTCTTCTTTGAGCTGTCTTGAAATTATAAAATCAGTGACAATGCTTTGGAGGACCTGATTCACCTTTCCCAGCACTGCCCCTTACATTCTATTATTTCATTCTTAAGTTTGTCAATGTAAAGAATAGAAAGAAACTAGCAATTATTGAGCATGTACTGAATGCTGTGAATTGCACCAGGCATTCCGTATACATGATCTTGTGTAATCCTTATAGTACCCTGAGAGGTAGGACTTATTTAGGGGGAAATTTAATATAATTATGACCAGGTCGCTTCATAAGCATTGGCATAAAAACACCAGCTTTGAAGTATTTGTAAAGATTACACAAAATAATAAATTTTGGTGCCCGGCAGAGTGCCAGGTATATCGTAAGGTCTCAGAAAAGTGTTTGCTCCTTTAACTTTCTCAGCAAGAAAAATGTGACTTACACAACTGGCTCCATGTCAAACACTGGAGGCAAGAGCTGGGGTCCAACCCCAGGCCTGCCTGTCCCACCTCGGTCCCCCGCACATGCTCCGTCCGGCACACGCCATCTCGGATGCAGGTTGGTCCATTTTACACGTGAGTGACTGACCGAGAACAAAGCAGTAGAGCCTCCAGGGTGGGACCCTAATGCTAAACCCAGTCTTTGTTCATATGATGACTGACTTACAAGATAGTTTTTTCTGAAGTATATTCTTTGCAGGAAGTGAAATATTATAGGGACTTTGGTGGGGGTGTGCGAGCCAGAATGAGCAGGGACAGGAGGGAGGCTAATAATTCCGACCTCCCAGCCCTGCCCGGCACGATGCTCTGGGACTTCTTCTGTATTTCTTGCTCTGAAGGATACTTTCCTCTTTGCTCGCCAGAACGATACTCGACAAAGCAAAAATCTTTCCACTGGGGGTACGAGGGGAGCAGGAGGTATCACAGAGAGATAAGGAAGGTGGGAGGCCTGTGTATCCACTTCCTGGGGAAGAAGTGCCACTAAGCGGGTGGCGTAAAGCAACAGACATTTCTCCTCTTGCAGTTCAGGAGGCCAGAAATCCAAAACCAAGATTCCAGCAGGGTTCATTCCTACTGCAGGCCTGAGGGAGAATCTGCTTCTCTCCTGGTGGCAGCCGGCAGTCCCTGGCGTCCCTTGGCATGTGGCTTTGTCACTCCCATCTCTGCCTCCATCGGCACATGGCTTCTCCTTTTCCTCTGTGTGCATGTCTCTGTGTCCCTTCTCTACTTAGGACACCAGTCACGCTGGATTAAGGACCCACTCTACTCCAGGGTGACCTCCCTTAACTTATATCTTACCTATGAACACATCTGCAATGACCCCACTTCCAAATAAGGCCACCTTCACAGGTTCTGAGGTTAGGACTTGAACACATCTTTTCAGGGCTGTGCAGTTAAACCCACAACAGCTCGTCTTCCAGAGCAGCCCACGAAAGAAAACTCAGCCCATTCCTCCTCCTTCCCTCTTTCCTCAAAGCCTGCCTGTGATGAAGTCAGGAACTACAAGGTGAAAAAGTCAAGTAAAGCGAGCCCAGCTAAGGGAAGGCAGAGTGGGTCTGGGTGCTGGGAGACTCTACAGTAATGCAAGAACAATGCTCGGCTCTGTTCTGAGTTGAAATTTACTCCTACTGGTATACAAAAGACGCTTGCTTTGTTTTTCAGATTTTTTGTATAAATAATGTCTCCATCCTCCAAAGCCTCCTACTTTTAAATAAACGACCCTGCACCAGCTGGGTGCACTAATTATTCCACTGAATTGTGCTAATCTCTTTTCAAATGGTAAAAAAGCATTCTGCAATTTCTTAACCACATCGTCAAAATTAAAACTAACATGCTAGGACAAATCTATCTTTTCTCCATCCCGATCTTTGCAATTTGGAAGGCAAATGTGACCCTTGGCAACTGAGCAATGCCCATCTTAAAAACAGTGGTTATTCTGCACGCAGGCAAACTTATCGTTAGAGTAGGTCAGTCCGGCTCGCCAAAGCTTGTTTTTAAAAGTATAAGTTCTCTCTAGGAGAATTTCAAAGGCTCTTACTTTATTTAAAATTTCTCTATAAAGATAAGATTTTTATAGTAGAAGAAAGCCACCTCCCAAAATGCTGGAATTGCATTGCAAAGCTACCGCTTTACCAACACACACACACACACACACACACACGATTTGCCATTTGTCAATTTTCCTTGCTCAGCTGGCAGGAAAAGGTTGAGACAGGTTGTCATGGAACTAAAAGATGTGAAACATTTCAAAGGCCAAAATTCACTGCCCTAACAAGAAGCCAAAAGGGGCTGGGGGGTGGCAGTGGGAGAGGTTACAGTCCTTCGACAATTACATTCCCTTTAGAGCCAGAAAACCTGGATTGAATCCCACTCAGCCACTCCTTAGCCATTGGGCTAAGCACCATAAGGTACTGACAGTTTTGGGCTTCAGTTTCCTCATCTGTAAAATGAGGATAACACAACTCTCTGAAGCTTGCAGGTTTGTGATGAAGGTGAAAAATATCACACATGATAGGCTCATTGCAGAGCCTCAGGCCACAGTGGAAGACCAGTAAATGATGGCGTTGCTGTTGTGGATTTCTGAGCATTACTGTTTCTGCCGTAATGTAATTGTCACACTATTGTATTATATTATATATATTATCATTGTATTAATATTATTACTAAGAACTACTAGGTCCTAAGTCTGGTTTCCCACTGAATTTCCTAACTACCACCCTTACCTTTCACAAGCTGCCCACAAACGAAGCCTGTTTCCTGTTCCAAGAACCCTGACAATTCCTGGGAATGCCATCACTGTGCCCTTTTACCTCTCCTTAGGTAATTGGGAAGAGAGACAGACAGGTGACCCTGCAACCCCAAGGAGAGAACAGGAAGGATACACTAAGGTTCTTCACAAATGGGAAACTTGATACAAATAAAATCAAACCTCAACAAACAATGAGTGTACTCAAAAATACTGTATTTCTTGAGTGATAAAATTACTGTTTGAAACAAGTCAGCATTATGGCCCACACCACCCACTGGTCCGCTGACACGGCCCTTGCAGGGAGCATTTCTGCCCACCCTCTAAAATTCACGTTTTCACACTTGTAACTGATATCCATCCCACCTCCAAATGTCAAATTAGAAAATTCACGTTACAGACTCTACATATTAGCAAAATAGTCAGTTTTTAAATTTCAGTAAGAATAGTAATTTTTAAAAAAATTCCTAGTTTTAAATTCCTCCATCTAATGTGCTCTGGGCCACTTTAAGCAGCTGTACCTGGACAGAAGCACAGTTGTATGGAATGACAAGGACGTCTGTGTCAATCACCCACATGCAGACTGATCCTAGTCTGTAGCTATAACCCTTAGGAGGAAGGAGGTTTGGTCAGTGGTATTTAGGAAATGACACTAACTGGGTGATTCCTGGGGTGGCCACAGACATGACCTGTCTCTCCAGAGTAAAGGGACCCAGGTCTAGGCCAGTCAAAGCTGCTGTCAGGCAGACGGTACCAGGGATGCTACATTACGGAAATGACAGTCACTCTGTGTCTTTATGTTTCTGTATTCCATCGATGATTATCTTACATTTAAGCCTGTCATGGAGAAAATGTTTAATCTATCAAGTGAGACAAACAACAACAAAAAACCAGATTACAA
Source organism: Lepilemur ruficaudatus (assembly GCA_963574885.1). Taxonomy (NCBI): domain Eukaryota; kingdom Metazoa; phylum Chordata; class Mammalia; order Primates; family Lepilemuridae; genus Lepilemur; species Lepilemur ruficaudatus. Next base: position 28,159 of record CAUYRT010077350.1, read on the forward strand.
GCAGTATGTGGAAAGAATGGTCCCACTGGCATAAAAACCGCACACCGATGCATGCAAACAGAGAAAAGATCGGAAAGGGAACAGTATCTCAAGGTTTAAGGGGATTATTTCTGAAGACTGGAATTACAGGTGATGAATATGTTTTCGCCTTTTTGCTTTATTCTCTAATTATGCTACGGTGCACAGGAATGGCTTCGTAATAAGGGAAACAATGTAAGTGTTCATCCACTATTTTAACATAGGTTTGACCATTTTAGGTAAAAGGCTGCCCACGCAGGTAAAGCTCCACATTACCTATCCCCCTCAACAGCATCTTGACTGTGTCTGCTGCTTTTTTACAATTTCTACTTTCCCTTGCTCTGTTAAATACAACCCCTCCCACCTTTCTTTCCACTTCTTACTCTTTATTAAGCACTTTCTAACCAATTAAGTCTCTAATCTTGCAACAGGCCCTCCTGCTTCCTACACAGCTTCTCTCTTCCCCAGCTCTGCCCAAGAGAAATAGAATATGAGCTACAACTGTAATTTAAAATTTCTAGTAGCTGTATTTCCAAAACTAAAAAAAAACCAGTTGAAATTAATTTCATGAATATTTTTAAAAGATCCAAATTATCATTTTAACATATTAAAATTATACATTTCAAAATTAATATAAAATTACATAACTTCATAACATTATGTTAAATAATTGCTAGTATTTTGTAACACAATTATAAATATTGAGGCTTATCAAAATTGAGCTGTTTTACACACTTTGTTGTTGCTATTCTAAGTCTTTGGAGTCAGTGGGTCTTGGGCACCTGCGGCACATCTCGGTTTGGATAAGCCATGTTTCAAATATTCCACATCTACCACACGGCTTGTCAGACTATACTGGACAGAGGCTCCAGCCTTTAACCCATCGCCCTTCCTTCATGATTCATTCAGCACACCATCTAAGAGGGTCCCAGCTTTGTCAGTCTCAGCCACTGGGTCAACAAAAGGTGCCCTTTATAACCTTGGCACTCAGGCCTCACATGCCCCTGAAGGAGAAGACCAGTGACCTTGAAGCCTATTCACTGACTATTTACTGAATATCTGCTGCATGACGAATACAGATGTGACAGTCATTGTCCTCTAGGTCTGGACACAATCCCTTGGGACAAATCACGTAAACAATGCAAAATGTGGTAACGTGCTGCATTCAAGGAATACAGGCGCTACAGAATCACAGAGGGGGGAAAGTGATGATTAATTCTGCAGGTTTCAGAGCCCAGGAAACCTATGGAGACGCATCTGCCAAAGGGAGGGAGGCCAGTTCAGGCCAAGCAACAGTCCGAGCAAAGGCTAAGGGGCATGCACTGCAAAGCCTTGCCCCCAAACGGCAACATAGCATGCAGACGAAGGCAAAGGAGAAAATAAGGCAGGAAGCCAGACTGGTGTCAGGTTGCAAATGATGCCCTGCTAAGTAATTCGAACTTTATCTGGCAAGCAATGAAAAATCACTGATAGGTGTTTTCCAAAAGAGTAAGATTATCAAATTTGGGCTTCCAAAATCTGGAAGAGAGTAAGGTAATACTGGAGAAAGACAAAAACGTAAGGACATCAGGGTAGCCTCATTAGTTCCAGTTAGTTGCTGTAAAAATCTAAAGAAAGCACCAGAGTCAGAGATAAACAAGAGGAAACAGATGCAAAAATATTTATTTCGCAGGAAAATCAAGGGGATTTGTGTGACTTGGTGTGGCCTTGAAAGAAGGCAGGAACAGATGAAAAGAATTGATGTTAATGTGTCGTGAGCTCAGCGTGCGAACCTCGCAGCCTGGAGGCCTACAGTGTGTGGGAACAGGAGTGAGGACAGACCTCAGGACACCCAGACTGCTGGACGGCCAGGACCAGGGACCAGCAAATGACAACACAGAGGAGGAGCAGTCCGAGGGCAGAGAAGGCTGGGGGACTGAGCACTTAGGCAGGGGATGTGTTTCAGCAGGAACTCGAGTGGGTCACGCAATTTCTCCTTGGCAGTCCTCACTTAGCATGGTGGACGTGGACTGGTTTCAGTTACCGTGGTTAGTCAGTAACTGCATCAAGTACACACTTTGCTGCTAGCTCTCCAGTTCACAAATCACTCCGTAAAATATAGAAGCACACTATGCACTTAATCAGCGACCAGTCACATCACTTCTTCCACAGTCTAATGGAGACGGGTCACTGCACACGTCTTGTTCAGTTCCCACGCTGACAGCAAAGTATGGTGTTGTACTGCCTCCTTGTCTCCCAGTGCCACATCCACATCATGCCTTACAAACATGGATGATTCATAAAGGGAGCTGGCCAATGAAGACGAAACTGCAGCAAAGAAATGGAAAGTAGTAATACTAGAAGTAGGCCAGGCGCGGTGGCTCATGCCTGTAATCCTAGCACTCTGGGAGGCTGAGGTGGGAGGACTGCTTGAGGTCAGGAGTTCAAGGCCAGCCTGAGCAAGAGCGAGATCTCGTCTCTACTAAAATAGAAAAATTAGCCAGGTGTTGTGGCATGCACCTGTAGTCCCAGCTACTCAGGAGGCTGAGGCAGGAGAATCGCTTGAGCCCAGGTGTTTGAGGATGTTGTGAGCTACAATGACATCACTGCACTCCAGCCCAGACAACAGAGCCAGACTCTACCTTAAAAAAAAATACTAGAAGTAAAATTTGAGTTGAATATACACAGAGTTTTAGAAGAAAGAGCAGACCATGGGAACACTGACACTGGCCTTGATGAGCAGCCAGAGAAGCTCAGTGAAGGTGGACTTGTCGACAGAAATAAGGAAAGTGGTTGTGATGGAAACGACGAAGCTGGCAAAAAAAAAACAAAAAAAGTTCACATTAAAGAGATTCTCAGAGATCTGCAACAGCACTGAAAGTGCAAACGATAAAATGCTGGAAGCTGGTCCAAGCGCGTGGTGAGTACACACACGGCAGCCAGTACTGACAATGCATTCTCCCCGACAAACACACGTCGTTAGTAGATGAAGGAAGGTTTTTTCCTAGTAAAATTCTTACTGAGCACCTATCACCTGACTACAAATAACACTGAACTTTTACTTCTCCCTCTGTCTTGCCAAAAGCATCATGGTCACGCGTGATAGTTCACTACCCAACGTGCAGAACAGAGACCACAGACAGCTCAGGCTTAACGAGGCTTAGGCGAGATCAGCGTGCATTTCCCTGTGGCACACGCTTCAGTTATAGACTCGAAGGTTCAAGGGAAAGATGTGAACACCATGTTCCAACTGGCTGACAGAGTAGCCAGTACGTTAATCTGCTATGCATGAATTTATGGCCAGGCCGGATGAGGTCACAACTTTTTAGTACTTGAAGAGGGACACAGAGAGGGGTGAACCTTGAGAAATAAATATCCTCCACTTGAGAGAGAAACATCAGCATTACAAACCATTTCTCAGTTCAGTTTGGTCTGCGAAAGTTGATACCGCTTAAAATCATGGCGCCTACCAGCCACAAGAAACTTATACTATGGCCTCGGCTGGACCCCTCAGACCAGGAAGGCTTCCTGGTTTCTATGTTTCTGGGCTCTGGCCCTCACCACTCTGCAGCCCCCACCCCCGGCCTAGAGCTGTATCAATGCAGGACCCATTTCTCCAGATCTGCTTCTTCCTGGACCAATCACCCAGCAGAGTAAGTTTGTTGACTGAATTAATGAACAGAACCACAGGTGTACTTCAAAAGCTCATTATAATCTATAAACCATATAAAAATAACTATTCTGCCCACCTGGGTCCTTAGATGGATAAAAATCATAAAGAAAAACTCCAAGTAAATACAGGTAAAAACAAGAGCCTTCAATTCAGTAACTACAAAGTCTTATACCATCATCCAATAATGTCACTGGCTTCCAAATTGAGGTCCAGCAGAGCAGAGCAGCTTCTGGAAGGGTCTCGGGCTCCACTATGTCACACACCAAGACAAATTCTATCCATGGCGGCAGGGGAAGGGGAGCTTATGATTTGTTGTCACCAGGCCTGAACTGACCCTCGGTAGCCTTGCTAATAATCACAGTGTTGCCCAAAATAAACAGGGAGGACCATGAGGTACTGAAGTTTCTAAACACCAAGGGAAAAGGCGGCTCATGATTAAGTTCAGAGTCCACTCCAGTCACATAAATGAGTGAGCTCTGATGAATGAAACTTTCTCATCAAAGGGGCACACATTACCTTTGAGGGCTTCCAATCAGCTAGTCAAATACAGCGCAGAGTCTGTGAATTTCTTAATCTTCTGCTGTTCTTCACAGGCTCTGTCCTCTGGCACTTAACCTTTAAAAGTCCTTTCTAACCCTGAGATTCTATAGAATTCCACTGCTTTTATATGTACTGATTTTACTAATTTGGACTAAACTCAAATATTCCAATTAGTGAGATTTTCCTGTGTGTTTAAATCTATGCCCTGCATATACATAAACCATGAGCTCTTTTATGTGTTAAGCATTTCAGAAAATGAGGATTCTACAACGTCTACTTACTAAAGCTAAAGGAATGAGTTCAGAATAGGACTGTGTTTAAAAGTTCCAACTCCTCAGAGCATCGTCACAAACACGTGTCTCCCCAAACCAGAATGAACACGACCAGGACCACGTCCATCCCATATAAATCTTTTTGTAGGTACCCACAAGCCTCAAAACCAAATCCAGTTAAAATAAAATTTATAGTCTTATTGAAGAACAAATTTACATTCTATAAAATTCAACCACCGTACATGTACAGTTCAATGATTTTTTAGGAGATTTATAGAGGTGCAACCATCACCACAATCCAGTTCTAAAACATTTCCATATCACCCTTAAAAGTTCCCTCAAGCCAGTTCACAGCCAATTCCTGCTCCCACTTCCAGGCCCAGACAACCATCCATCTGCTTTCTGCCTCTCTGGATTTGACTTTTCTGGACATTTACACATAAATGGAATCAAACAACATATAATCATGTATATCTGACTTCTTTCATTTAGCATGTTTCTGAGGTTCCTGCATGTTAAGCATGTCCAATCAAGGTAAGTCATATTGATATTCCCTATATGACCAAAAAAGAGCCTGCTAACCACAGTGTGCCCATAAAAATCACAAAACTCCACCAGGGCCAAGTGGCCACATGCACACTTCTACAGACTCCCACACCACGACCTTGGTTCTCAGCTCAGGAGCTCCCTACACTGGGACCTGCCGCTACCTGTGCTCTCATTTACCCATATGAGTTTACTGCACTCACCGTACTGATCGTAGTCCTTGGTTTCAAAGCACCCACAGGTGCAGATGAGAGCTACATCTGTCCTTTCTCTTATCCCAGTGTGTCAATCAGCTGGGCCACCACACCCTCGTTCTCTCAGCAAGGAGGAATGCATTTCAGAACTGAGAAGTAATGATTTCCATCTTTCACCCAATGGGATCTCGAAGTTCCTCCTCATGCTTCATCTTACCTTTTCTAAATCTATCTGGAGAATTCTATCATGGGGGGAATTTCTCCAACACCCAGGCCTTGCTCAGTGTTAGGACGGAGGGCTACTCTGCTTCCTACCTGAGCAAACCCAGGAAGGGCGAGGTTAGGCAAACTAGATCTGCCGTGGAGGGGTAGAAGGGGCACTTGGAAAGTAAAAGTGACCATCTTTGCCCACTGCTGTCTGCAGTGGTTAAAAAGAAAGAGCTGATGGGGGTGTCAAGTTGCAAATATAGCAACAGGGGGAAAGGAGGAATGAAAATGAGACATGAATTAATACCTTGATCTGGGTAACGCTACAAACATAAATTGGCACTTGTTACTTAAGAGTGTACAAAAGTGGTAGAAATGAAGTTCATTCAGTGCACTTGACCTATTATTCTGGAGGTTTGATTTCTTCCATGAAGGAGCAGGGTAACAGCCAACCAACTGACCCTTGTTTTTGTGCCAAAATGTGGCAGCTGGACTCAAATCATGGAATGTTCCTTTTGCTTCCTACCTCTATGCAGGCCGTTAAGGAGGGGTATCGAGCCAGTCTGTGTATAGAGTCATTTTGAGGTGTGTCTATACTAAGTATTTCCTAAAAGGAATCAATCTTTCTTGTTTGTGAATTTTAATGGCCACAGCCAGGCTGATCTGTTTTGCTTGTGAAATCCGGTTCCCCTAATTAATGAGGTTGCTCCAGGCAACCTCCTTGCCCTGGCTTTTGCTCGGGGACAGTTAAGTTTCTGCTGTTTAAAGAAGTCGAAGCCATATGCCACCAAGTACATGTGTACTTAAGTAAACAAACAATAAAAACATTTGCTTCTTGAGGCAAGTTAAGCATCCCTCTGTGTGTTTTCAATGTACTTTCATTTCTTGGCTTGTTTTCCCAAAAAACCTACCAAAATGTTTATACCATCACCTTAATTAGTTTTGTCTAAATGCAATGTCTTCGGGCATTAGCCCCACTAGAAAGAGTAAAAGATAGCGTTATCATCTAGAAAACTCTAAGCCTTTAATGAGCCAAGTCCCAGGAATGTAGAAAGACATAAACAAAATATGGAAAAGTAAACAAATGTCAAGCCTCTAAGGCACTGCCAGGAAAACTCTAACCGAGAACAGAAAATGAGCCACACATTTTTACTGTGGCTTAAAAAACTGACACCTCCTTGGAAGAGTTGACTTCAGGCTTCTCGCACAATAGAAGCTCTGTTTCCTTTAAGCAAACCCATCTGACCTACCCATCTCCTCACCTAGAAAACGTTCAGATGGCAAACGAACGCTGAAAGTGACACATGGACCAGAGAAAACCTTAAAACCCAATGAAGGGAACAAAAGTGCATTTATGGTGGCCAGGGGATAGTCATTGTACCTTATTCCATGTGGGAATTTGCTTGACCTCAGCAGTAATGACATTTCGGGTGGATAATCCTTTCTTTTGGGGGCTATCCTATGCATTGTAAGATGATAGCAGCATCCCTGGCCTCAACCCACACTAGATGCCATTAGATGTCAACCAAAACAGTCTTCAGACACCATAAAGTGTCCCACAGGGGACAAAATAGCCCCCGGTTGAGGACCACCAGTCTAGACCAGCTACCGAGTCACCGATTTCAGGGTTGGCGAGACCTGAGAGATCACCCAGGCTGAGGCCTTGTCATCTGGGATGCGTTAATGGAGTCCCTTAAAAGGTAACTCTCCAAGGCCACTGAGCCTCCAAGTCAGTGGCAGCACAGAAACCAGAGGCCACAGTACCTGACCATGCCAACATTTCTGGAGAAGTCTTTTTTCAAAGAAATGCCTGAATGTTAAGAGCATCATATATATTTGAAGCCACTATTTGGTAAAGCAAGTAGCATTAATAATGCTCTTCTTTCTCTTTATTTTTTAGAAAAAAGTATGGAGGAAGAAAGGGGAGAGTGGGGAGGTGGCTTCTCTACCTGCAGAGACGGAAGATCTGATGAAGGCAACTGGCAAGAGGGCCCTGTCGGAAGGAAGCATCTTACATGTACAGAATACATTGCATATGAGTTTATAAAATTGCTATGTAATTTAACATTTTCCTTGGAAATCAACCCACTCAAAAAGAATGTAATGTGTAGACATGCTGGGTGCCCGGCCCTCTTCACTGTTATTTGACGGACACAGTTAAAAACTACAACAGTGATTCGGTTTGGATAACTACTCCCAAGTCTGGAGAGAGACATAACCCAGGGCCCCAAGGAACTGTTCCCAGTGATTACCAAGTGACCTAGAGGGAAGCCTGTCACCCCCCACCCACACCACTGGAGGCCAGCCCAGCACGGCAGGATGGACAGGGCCTCTCACTCACTCTAGCCCCTGATAACCTGACACCAACTTTCTGGTTGCTTTAATAAGTATCATAATCTAGATACAATACTCTTGGGGCAAGGGTGTGGCCGAATTTTGAGTTTGGTGTGGTTCTGGCCTACTATTGGGACCTAGAGGGAGTATTTTAATAAGTTCCTAAAAGATTATTTGTGGGAAATGTTAGAAGCATTCCATTGTGAGGCCAGAACAAAAGAGGAAGTTTCCAAAGCTCCTGTAGGATTTTATCCCACTGATGAGCTGCAGATTAGCACTATCTGCTTGAAGCAACAGATCATCTGGGAAGCAGAAAGCATGCAAAAACATAAACCAAAAGAACTATTTTAAAATAATAAAGAGCTAGTATCAAATGCACCAATTATTAAAACAGCAGTGATTTCTACACAACTTACAGTCACACATGGCAATCCTATTGCTCTACTGAACAACTTTTTGTTACCATTTATTTTCTTAAGTTCTCAAATAGTTAAAGGATTACATTTCTAGGTTTCGAACTCCTGACCTTGAGCGAGCCTCCCGCCTCGGCCTCCCAGAGTGCTGGGATTACAGGCGTGAGCCACCGCGCCCAGCCAAGGATTACATTTCTAGGAAGGAAGGAAAGGAGGAGGAAAGGGATGGAGGGAGAAGGGAGGGAAGTTCATTCTGTGGAGGGTTCTTATAATTAATGAATTCAGGTTTCTAAGGCTATACTTAGAGATAAGACTTTGATGTAGTTCTCCGGGGCCCAGATCATATCTTTATTAATATTTTTCCTTCTTTAACAATTGTGCTGCCATCCAGAAGCCAAACTCTATACATGATGCTCAAGGCATATGAGTCTTCTGTAAAACAGGCACGGAAAGAAATAATTCGAAGGCACAACGTCAAAGCCCTCACTTCAATAGGCAGTCCCTGTATTTCCCTACATTTCACCTGCTGGGATCCACCTTTCAAACAGAGCCAGCCAGAGCACGCTTTTATGTCTCCTGGCTGGTAAGCATCCTGTTTTTGGTGCCCGGCAGAGATGGTGTAAAGACAGGGAGGAAGAGAAAAGGCTGCTTTTAGCAAAAGGTCAACATTAATAAAATATCCTATGCAGAGAAAACTACACACCAAAATTTTATACCAATGGTTACCTCTGAAGGGTAGAATTATTCCCCTTCTTGGTAATTTCTGTGGGTTTTTAATAGGACCATATATTATTTTCTTACCCCAAAGTAAAATCAACTAATGTTTGTTAAAAAATTATAATCAACATTTTCTGCAGTTGTGCCTAGGGGCCTTCTCACTGCACCCCTGAGGAAGCCCCCGTTCTCCCTGTCTGTCCCTCCTGCCACCTGGCATCTCAGCAGCACGCTCCCGCGTTTCACTTGGCAGCCGCTCCACGTACAACTGGCAGGTCCATTCAGCACAAAGTTGTAAGTATCGCACTTTAGTATATGACCAAATAAATTCCTACAGCCCACTCGCTATTTAGCTCCTTTATATTTCTGCATTACAGCAAGAAACGCACTACTGATTCACCAGCGAGTGTGACCTACCTGCACTACTACACAAACCAAGGCACTGAAAAGACAGGAAGCTCCTTTTATTATGCTCTAAGCTCCCTGAAGGCCAAGAACTGTGCTTAGCTGCTCCACACGGCGCTCAGCTCCCATAACCAGAGAATGCATCAATGGCTGATGAAGGAAAGACTACATGACAGGACAACAGCATAAATGCACAGATAAAAGCAAAACAAGGGCTTCACTGTATTCCTGCGAACAGCTGGCAGGGCAAATGCAAAATAATTAAAAGCCACAGGTAAGCTGAAAAGAACTGAGCCGATTGCTTCACTCTCACCAACTCTTTCGTACAAGCTGATCCTAGAAAAGAAACACGAAGTAGGCTCCATAAGAGGTGCTATCGACCACTTCAGAAACTGTTTTCTATGCTAGTCAGTTAAATCCGACAACGTTTACTGAGCCCATCTCTGTGCAAGCATGGGACCACGGCAATCAGTCTCCACTCCGCATGACACCAAGAACAGCACGGAAGGGTGTGGAACCTTAACCGAGTGTTTACATGTGAGCCATGGTGTCTTCCGTCATCTTTGGTAAAAGGGGATAACCAAGCCGCGTTTAAAATGTTGTTACTGGGGCTAAAAAGGAAAGTATACACCAAATGCCTGGTATACAACAGGTGCTCAAAAATGTAGGGCACATCCAGGGCAGTCGTACTACATGGCTCTAGGGGATGGGAGAGCATTTCCACCACAGTCCTTCACAGCCTTCCACGGAACTCCCGGGTCACCCCGTTTCTTAGCATCCTGCTTTGTGGTTTATTTCATTTTCTACCTCTCTGCCATTTCCCATCAGAAATGTCAAGGTCAAAATGCAAATACATAGGACGATGGCAAACAACAGACAAGGAACATGGATAATTCAGAAACTGGCTCTGATTGAGATCTACTTCTATGTCATACAACGTGACAAGGAACTCATTTAAGATCTTTAATTCCTAGATATGACTGACAACTTCAAAGAGACAAAACAGCATTTAATACTCTCATTCCTACGGGGAGCAGGGCATAGCACCCTTTTGAAAATCGGAAGATAGGGGCCTCCTTATGTTCAAATTTTGCTTACATTTCAGATAGTTCATAAACACACATCCCCACTGGAACCCCCTCGTCCCCACAGCGGCAATACTCACAAGAGAATCAGACAGACCCTCTCATGATTTAGTTTAAACAGGGAGCAGACTGACTTTTTCAAATTATTGTGCATACAGCTGGCTGCAGTCGCAATAATCCTCTCTCCTTCTAGGCTGTGTTAAAATTCCAAAGAACAAAATGGCACGAACAAAAGCCTGGGAAGTTTGTGAAGCCGGTCTTGAGTCCAAGATGCCTGCTGTTTCACCAAATAATTAAGCCATTACTTCATCTCTATCACACACCTGCAACATAATTGCTTCACAAAACCACAAGCACAGATGGCTAAGAGAGAGGCACTTTCACATAATAAAAGTTCATGGGCAGCTCAGTTGTTTGGACAAGGTTTGGGATCCATGGAGCTGGTGCCTAAGGCAAACCTAACATCTAAGTAGCTCCAATTGATTAGCTGAACTTCACTTCGCAGGTGACATCATTAGGGCTACCCTACTTTCCGTCTTCCTTATGGGGAGGCTTCAGCAACAACCTGGAGGGCAACCAGACTGTGTCCGAAACAACAAATAAAGCACAACGTCTCATATTCTGACTTGAAGACTAGCAGAGTTTACAGGAAGGTGACAAATGACTATTCATTTTCTGTCATTTAAAAAGCATCATTTGAAAATCATTTAAATCAGTGTCATTTAAAAAGTCATTTAAATCACTGCGTATCTGTAAAATGCTTTACCGTTTACAAGTACTTTAAGATGTCTCAGAACCTCCGAAGGGAACGCAGACATTCTCCCCAATACGCGTGCTCATTAGCAAAAGCTTTCTGCATATCCACTGAACTGGGAGTGGAGGACACCGTGAAGAGGGGTGGTCCCTGTCTTCATCCACCACGGAAACACAAGAGAAGAATGCCCATGTCTGCCCTGGGGAGGAAGAGGAGTTTCTTCCAGGGCAGGAGCACTGAATCTGATTCTCACAGGGAAAGTAATCTTACCCAGAGAACTGGAATGGGAAGAAGCCGGGGAAATAGCATTCAAGCCAGAGAACAGTGTGTGCATATGAAAAGGAAGGAAGGAGAGCATGGGCATGTGCTGGCAGCAAGGTGCCTATAACCGGGAGCCAGGGGACAGGAAGGGATGATGAGGCTGGGGCTGGAGAAGGTGATGGGCCAATCCGGGAAGGTCTTCCCAGCAGTGGGTAATGGGAGTTTATGGATGAGGACGCGAAAGACACATCCTCTAGACACCTGCTAGAGTAGCTATTCTCAAACGTTGGAGGGAGGGGGTGGGAAGGGGGGTGCTTAAAAATGTACGGATGCCCAGGTCTCACCCCCAGGGGCTCTCATTCAATTAGCCTGGTGTAACACCTGGTTATCAGTGTGCTTAAAAAGCTCCCCAGGTGAGTCTAATGTGCAGTCGTCCTAGACAAGCTCTGGGCCAGAAGGTAAGTCATCCAGCTTCAGGGCTCCTTCTTGTGCTCTGAATTGCTGCAATTATGTCCCTTGCTGGGAAGTTAAGGCTCTCAGAACAACACATACACCCCCTGCCCCAGTCTTCCAGATACAACTCTTCATTATTGCATAAAGATTTTAGCGTTTGTTACTTGGCATGCCAACTGTCCTAATTAATGCAGATGTTAACAAATCTGAACTGACCTTTATTTCTGGGTGAAGTCTTTAGACTGGGTAGAAAAACAATTCTGAATGTCTCTTTATTATTTGAACCATCTTTAAGATTGTGATGCTTTACTGAACAAGATTAGCAAGTCAAATATGCTTAATAAACCGACTCACCCAGTCAGAACAACATGGGGGGAGAGAGGGAGGCATGGGAGATTACTTTTATCTGAAGACTTTCAACGCTTTCAAAGGTCATCTTATTGACAAATCTGGAATTTATGAGCAGAAGGGTGAATCAGAGGTAGTGACCCAGGAAGCTCCCTTAAGTCTAAACAGCTAACATCCCCCTCGGAGCCAGAATGGAAACCTGGATCACGTCCACGGCCCTCACGCCCTCCCCACGTCCTCCGAGGACACTGCTAACGGTGCTGCCAGCTCTTTCAACACAGTGCTCCCCCAGCCACCGTGACTCAACTGGACTTGGCAGTGGAATCAGAATCGATTTATGATTCCTGCCCCATAATTCAACACCGCTTCAAAAGAGTACCAATTTATACCAGGCAAGAAGCCCAAAACATTGATTCCATTCATTTTAGCTAACAATATAGCCTTTTACATAAGTAGCTACAGACTTGCAAAAAAAAAAAAAAAAAACCTAGGGGCCATATATTTTTTTAGAAGAATGAAATGCGTTTCACTCCTGCCAGGAAAGAAAGAGAAAGAGAAAAGAAAGAAAGAAAACAAGCAAAGCCAATCTCCAAACAGCCTTTGGTACTAACCTTTGAACGTGCTCTCTCCAAAAGTTAACAATACCGTGAATTCACCTCTGTGCCAAAGGCCAGGTGTGTGTCTGTTCCATTGTGTCTTTCCCTCCGGTGACTCACTCTGAGAGGTAAATGGTGAAGGGACTGTCTTCATCCCACAAGTGTGTTTTGTTTTTTATTTTAAGTTAAATAATATGACATCTGGGCAAACTCAGTTCACCGCATGGCATGACACAAACATGGTTTTACAAAGGAGTATTTGTTGAATGCTGGTAAGACATGGCTGTGCCCCCCTGGCCATCCCATACTTGCCCTCCCCTCCCTGAGTCGGCTGCTCCTCAGGTCAGGGGTGTCCCAGAGCTGTGCCCTGCACGGCCCTCAGTGAGGAATTGCAGCCGTCAGAGGAGAGTGAAGCAGGGGAGCAACGGTGGGGCCAAAACGATGCAGCTCAACACTCCTGCGTGCTCTTTCCTCCTCTCAGGAAAGAGAAATGATCGGCTCGGCCAGAGAAGATCAAATGCCGGGGAAGCTGCTCGAGTCTGCAGAACATTCACAGATGGATTTGTGTGTGTATAAACAGACGTGTTTGGCAAAGAACGAAGGCCGGCTACACCAGCACATCTCGAGGAATCGTCACATTTAACCTCACAGTCCGAAAAACACCTGGAAACGCGGCCACAGTCGGAAACTTTGTGGACTCCACAGTGAGCCGTGCAAGGTCTGAGGTGGAGTGATGGCCATCTCCGTGACCTGCGTGGCGGACACTTCTGCCCAGCGGACAGGAGTGGCACCTTCTCTGCCGGCCCAGGCTGGCCTGATAAACCCCTGCTCTGCTGTTCTCTAGGCCCGGGAGGTCCCCTCCTCCCAGTGCTGTCTGTCATCATGGCATCCCCAGCTTCATTTCAACACACATTCAGGCTCAGCTGTGAATGTGGAAATTTCAATTCCTTACGCCGACTGACTCCACTCTATGCATAGCTGATGGTTTCCTTGTGCCACCGGAGGCTGCCTCCAAACCTCTCTGTGGGCTGCGTGACACCAGAGCTTTCACAGGGACTCTAGTGTCACCCACCTGAGAGAAGGGGCCGCGTCTCCCTAGCGGTCTGGTGTGTGAAGTCATTTTTCCTCTCCACGCTGAGGTCCACCCTCGAGCCTCCTGGCTCATCCGCGGCAGCCACGTGCGGCTCTGCTATGAGGAGAATGTCACCCACTCCTGGGCATCCCCGACCCAGGCCTGTTCTCACAGGCCTCCCCAGCTTGGTAAATAATTATCCAGCATGCCTGGTCTCAGCAAAAGCATGACAGCCACCCTTTGCCTGCTTTTCACTCTAGAAAACAATTGGCTCTGCTTAAATGTGACTGATAAAAGAGGCCAGGATATGTGGGTCATCCACCACCAAGTTCACCAAGTTAAGATCCCCCCATCCGGTTCTCTCTTATGGAAAATCAGGTAACGCGATATATAGAAGATTTTAAAAATTCACCCCACCTCTGCTTCCCACTTTTCTTCCTATTTCTTATTTACCACCTGGATTGAAACGACTCCATTACTTTTTTGCTATTATATAATAAGATAGCTTACATTTTCTATTTGAGTGTCTGTGCTACCTACACAGGGTCCCACAGGACAGTACGTCATTGCTGACCGCAACCAGAGTCCCAAGCAGGATAAAGGATGACACTGCAGGGTGCAGGAGCGACTGACCCATGCGACACCACCACCATCACACCGCTGCAGAACGAGACCTGCTCTGCGCCGCTCAGCACCTTCCTACCCTGGGGCCTCGGGCCGGACGACAATGAGTGACACGGCTGACCACTGATCACAGGTGGTTCTGATACTATGTTCTACGCCAGCACAGCCCAACACAATGTTCTGCGATGAAAGGAATGTTCCAGGTCTGAGCTGTCTCATTCAGCAGCCACCAGCCACAGACGGCTAGCGAGCCCTTGAGTGTGGTGAGCGCATCTGTGTGTTTAATTTTATTTAATTTAAATTTAAATAGCCCCATGTGGCAAGTGACTACTGTACTGAATGGTGCACTTCCCAACCATGAGTTCCCACGCTTATTATTACATCATCTAAAGTATTTTGACGACTACATTTTCCTCCATGGCTTCCCCCCCCAACTCTATTTCATTTTTGCCAAGGACTTGTTGGCACCTTCTACAACTTACAGCTTCCATTTCCTTAATTTAAGAAGATATTCAGAGTCAGTTCAATGGCGGAATGGGAAGCAGATCAAAACTTCAGATTTCTAGTTAAAAATATTAGTGCCATGTATTGAATTTGGTGGGTCTTACTCTCCCCAACTTGTGTGATAAGTAGGTACTTTAAAAATTATCCACAGCATGTAAGATATGCAGAAATGGCTGTGGAAGCTTCCAGAACACCACACTGAAGGGCACACACTGTACTTTAAGAGCAGGAAATGTCAACAGAAAAACCCCTGCGGGGGAGGATAATTACATTTTGTTTCCTACCCTTGGAAAAGCCTTTTCAGTGTCCACCCACCCAAGTTTAGTTTGCTCTCCAAAGAGGTTCTTGTCAAGAACATAGAAGCTATTGTTTCCCCCCAACCACTCTCCTCAAATAAGGCTTTGTCTCAATGCTTTACAAGACAATCACTCTCCAAGAAAATGCAGCGGAACTGGGCCAAACGGTGTCAAGTTGGTGGTGTTTACACAGACTGTTCTTTGAACGACCATGAAGGAGTTGGCAGGGCGACTTACACCCAAGACTTAAAGACCAGGAGATGAGGACAGACCCCACCCTAATGGCAGAAAGTGAGCAGTGGTGAGAAACTGCTGGGGCGGGGGTAAGGCACCCTGCTAGCTTGGTGGGAGGTACAAGAGAAGTACCCCCAGCACCAGGATGTACACTCTTGCTGAGGTGTTAAGGACAATCTTACAGGCATGGAAAGTGGCCACTGGCAGAAACTTGCCCATCATAATAGTTATTCTGCAGGCGTGGAATCCAACTACACCGGCTCTGCTGAACACACAATTTTATAATCAGAAACCCCTGCTCGTGATGGGAAGGAAAGGCCAGTCCTGCAGACCCAAGTACAGTGGACCCTTGAACAACACAAGTTTGAACTGCACAGTTCTCCTTAAACGTTGATTTTCTTTCTCCTCTTCCACCCCCGAGACAGCAAAACCAATCTCTCCTCCTCCTCCCTCAGCCTACTCAACGTGAAGATGGCAAGGATGAAGACCTTATGTGATCCACTTCCACTTAATGAATAGTAAATATATTTTCTCTTCCTTATGACTTTCTTAATAACATATTCTTTTATCTAGCTTACTTTATTGTAAGAACACAGTATGTAATACATATAACGTACAAAATATGTGTTAATTAACTTTTATTGGTAAGTTTTTTGGTAAACAGTAGGCTATTAGTATTTAAGTTTTGGGAGAGTCAAAAGTTATACATGAATTTTCGACTTCATGGCGGGTTGACACTCCTAGGCTCCCACATTGTTCAAGACATACATCCTTTCAAATTTCAAGTTACTTTTGTATAGAGCAAAGAAAATATCTAACATTCATGGGTTAGTGTTTTTCTTTTTTTCCCATGTGCTCAGCCCTTAGTCTTCCCCTCTAAAAACTGGCAACTCTATTTTGCCAGCTGCTCAACCCCAAAACTAGGAGTCATCGTAATTCCTCTTCCTTGCATCCCCAGTATGCAATTCCTTAGCATATGCTGTCAGCCGTGCCATCTGGGACCCCCACCCACACCTGCACATTAGTCCAAGCCACCAGTGTCAGTCCCCTGGCTACTGCAGTCCTGTCAACTGAGCAGCTGGTGTGGTCCTTGTGCAAGGCCAAGTCAGATAATGTCCCTCAGAATAAAATCCAAACTTCTCCTGGCCTGCTGCTGTTTCTCCGAGCACCTCACCCCAACCATGGGTCACTGGATACTAACCACAGAAGGTGCCTCACAGTTCCTCAAATCCACCAAACACACTCCTGCCTCAGGGCCTTTGCACATTCCCTTCCCATTCTCTGAAATGACTTTCAGTCCAAATGCATGACTTGCTCCTTCATTCCCTGTAGGTCTCTGCTAGATGGCACTGGCCTTTATCAGAGAGGCTTACCTGGCAAGTTTACACAAAATGTGACATATACATCCATTTGCACACCACTACACCCTCTTTCCTCCCTTGCTATGTTTGTCTAGTTAGCACTCAGCACCACTCGGCATGTGATACAGTTAGTTCTTTTTCTGTTCTTCTGCACTGGAATGTAACTTCCCAGCCTTACCCAATGAGGAAAGCCTCCAAAAGGAAGGCTTGGGGACAGCAGATTGCCCTCCTCCTCCTAACAGTCCCCCTCCAAAAAAGACAAATTTCCAATATAATTGCCTACATCAAAGGGTTGTATTAAAAAGTATAAAACGAAATAAAAAGTATATGTTTGTGTGAAACATTTACCTTTGTGCCAGGAAGCCTAATTTCAACAAGCCCATTTATTTCCAAGACAAAAGTTTATATCTCCTTGACAGTTCTTATGCTCTTTTTTCTGCATGTGCTAATTTTAATTCCATCTCATCAGGCCCCTGTAGTAATAGATGTTGACAGTCCCAGATGCCAGGTCTCGGTGAGAGCATCTGCTTATCCCCTAGGGATTAAACTAAATGACTTAACCTACAGGACAGTGAGTACTCCTCTAGAGTGTTCCAAAAGAAAAAGCATATGGTGCACAGTCCACACCAAGAGCCACAAGGAAATCACTAAATGTCTGCTTATCTAGACAGCGATCTCCACAGCAGGGACTTCATCTCATTCATCGCTGGTCCAGGTGCCTCACGCAAGATCTATGCACAGTGAGAGCTCAGTAAAAGCTTGAGGAATGCTGACCAGATGGAAATGGTTAACTAAGTATTTTATAGATTGCTCGCTGCATGAGAATGGCTCAGATCAACGCTTCTCATCTATCATGGGAAATAGTTCTATTTTTTCTAACGCATCAAGTATTAAGTATTGCAGGAGTTCACATTGAGTATATGTAGACACCAGATTTGCACTCAGCAGGAATGACACTGTTTTCCATTTTAAGGGTAACCACTTAGAATTTCCTATGTTGTACTTAATTTAATTTTGATACTTTGCATTAGCCCAAGTAACATTAATGTTAATACTTTCTTTGTGGGGAGACAGGCATGATTGGATTTACTTGCCCGTGTGCACATATACCAAGCCAAGCATGTGGTTCCCGTCTGCTGCTAGATTCACCCTCAAGTCTTGGCATTGGGCTAAGACAGCACAAAAGTACATTTCAATGGTCTGCGGGACAGATTCCAATGGGAGCCGGCAGCTGACACTGAATATTTGAGTACACATTATCACAAACATTAATAAGTTATAAAATAAAATATCATCCCACTGAGTCAAATTGCTCATACCCAGAAAAAAAGCACTAGGAACTGCTGTTCCTACAATACCCAGAAATAGAATTCATAACATATGACTGGCCCAGTTAAGACATTTGGGAGCTTAGTAAAAATAAATAATTATATAATAGAAAAAAGGCAATGATAACTTAGAATCAGAATATTTAAACACCACGTAGGCCCATATCCCATCCAATACAGAAATCGAATCCATCGGGTCTCTGACAGGGGTCTGAGTCTCTGCATGAACACGTGTGGAAACCAGGTGCTGCCACTTCCATCAAAACAATGATTCTGTTTGTAGGCACTGCTAACCATTAGACTCAATGAGCACCTGTCACATGCCAGACGTCACCAGAGAAACTATGGACAAAATGATAGAAGACATCATTTCTGCTCCAAAAGGTCTTGAACCTACTAGAGGAGAAAATGAAAAATTACACAGCGAAATGGTCAGGATGGGGCACAGTGAGGCCATTTAGCACAAGGGGGAAACATCACGCATGAGAAATCAGGAAAGGCTCCGGAGAAGTTAATAGTACTTGTGTTCAATATTGAAGCTTGCCCAAGAAACAAAGGGCTAAGATGTCCCCAAGAAGTGCAGTGAGCTTGGATACACGGTGCACGCATATCAGTGGGCCCCATCAGTTCAAGAAGGGCCTTATGGACATGCTGTGCAGTTTGGGTTTTGTCCCAAAGAGGAAGGAAACCCACTGAAGAATAGCACACTCAGATACACATAAAAGAACCTGTGACATCCCTCATCATTATTTATCGTGCTATTTACTAGTCAAATGTCAGTCCTTCTCTGGACACCTTAAGCTCCGTGGGGACAGGGGCTGCATAGGATTTGCTCCCCTATGTCTTCCCATTGCTGAAAGGCATGCCAGAGATGGAGCAGGTGCTAAGTAAACACGGAAAGGATCCACCAGTCAATCAACGGATCAATGAGTGGTCTCTAGGGGGAGTGGATTTGAAGTGGGATGCCAAGGGAGGCAGAAAGAGCAGACAGTCACAGGAGGACTCTAAGAAATAATGAGGCCTGCTCAAAGCACGTGGCAGGAGGAGGAGAAAGGAGGAGCAGATAACAGGAGGCACCACAGGGTTTGGTGACCTTCTGGTCACCAGAGATGTGTGAGCAGGAGAAACCCAAGGTGCCGCTCAGGTTTCTGGTTTGGAGCCTGGGTGGAAGGGATGGGGAGGCCAGTGGTTTTAAGCAATTAAAGAACGAGCTATTGGGGACAGGGAGGGAAAGTAAATTCAGTTTCTTCTTACTGGGTTGCTTGCTATCAGCATTTCATTTTCAACTTTTAAGACTGACGGTGGCTAAAGCAGGAACCGACCATCTCCATACAGGAAGACAGCAGTCTGAATGCTGTCTAGTGGGTTAAAAAGCAGTTGAAGCCAAACACACAACAAAATTACTCCAATGTCAGACATAGAAAGGGCGGCTGATGGTTCTTTTCATTCCAACCAAGATCTACTTAGGTTTTGAATTTCCATGAGACAAGGGAGCAGATGACAGGAAGGATAATGAGCGTGTTTCACTGTCTAGCACGCACCTGGCTGCCTCAGACTGCAAGTGACATCACTGAGCAGCCACGAAGCTTCTGAGGCTCTGTGAGATGAAGAAAATCACTCAGAAAATTCTGAATGAAATAAAAGGAGCAGCTGATCCAGCAGAAAAGGAAGCGGGGATACGGAAAGAGGCTGGCATTCACGGCTAGAGAAACCTAAATTCATCTGTTTTATTTCAATTTTGTAAACTCCTTACAAGTAAGATAGTCTCTAGGGTAGGGACAGAAGAAGGAAGGGTGGGGCTCTTCCATATCGGAACAAATTTAGAAAAAAATTTAAAATGTGTACATGTTGCATTTTATCCCTTCAAAGTGAAAACAGCTTCGTTAAGTCCAATCAGGGCACATGTGTACGTTACAGTCTAGATTGCTTTCTTTGTTGACTGGAATAATGTCAACAAGAACATTAGCACTACTTTTTAGCTACTAAAATAAGAATACTGGCACCTTTTTGAAAAGTAGCAACATGGAAGCAGCTTTCAAAATCGTTCCTTCTGAAATCAGATCTGGAGCCAGACCATAAACGAGACACACCTGGCGGGACTTTCAAGTCCAAGGGAGCTCATCTCTATTAATAGGAATGACATCTTCCCACCTGTCCAAGAGGGACTGAATCCTCAGAGTGGGCAAGAGGTGTGCCTTAGCTCCCAGAGAGTCGACAGCGAGCAGCTGGCACCGGAAGAGCAATTCCTGTGTCTGGTTTTAATCCCCTGCTTGCTCAAAAACCCTGAGGCATACTGAGATCCTCTGAATATTAAAATTAACTTTCTCAACTCATTAAGAGGTGAAACAAACTTCACTCACAAATACAACCAGGAAAAGACACTGAGGAAGAGAGTTAGCAATCCAAGGAAATACATGGCATTGGTTATTCTGAGAAGTCTAGGGTTCCCTAGTGCAATCAGAAGAATAGGAAGGGCGCTGTGTTCATTCAACCAATTTCACAAAGAGTCCTTACTATTTTTTTTCCCCATATATCCGAATGTCTGCTGAAGCCAGCTAAGCCACCTAGTTCTTGGGGCTCAAGTTTCCAGCTCTTGGGTTCGTGTGAACATTTCCCGTGGATTTAGCTTTGTTGCCTGGGTGCTGCGAGGTGGGGGCAGGGCACAGGCAGGGAGAATCACAGTGTGTGTGTCATCTTGGGTATTTAAAGACAGTTATACATAGAGGGAAGGTCGTGGTGGTGATGGTTACCCAAGTGTCGACCAACAGAGCTTTCTGCAATGGAGGGAACATTCTAGATATATCTGCACCATGCAACATGGTAGCCACTAGCCACATGAAGCTATTGAGAACTTTAAACACGACTAGTGTGACTGAGAAGGAAACATTTTAATTGCATTTCATTTAAATGTAAATAGCCACATGTGGCTGGAGAACTATCTTAAGCACAGTGAAAACTTAAAGGACACAATCTACCTTGCGAGCTGCCCTTCCAAATAGGAAATTCTAACTCTGAACATTTTAGGATTTATTAAATAAAGTGTACATCCTTAAATGTAGTCAGCAAAAACCCACATTTGGGGCAGCATGTCCTATAAATGAGCTAATGAATTAATTTTTACCTTCAGAGATACACAGATTAAGCATATCATAGGCTGAGAAAATTTCCAGTTAAAGGTATATGCTGATTATATAAAAACACAGCCTTTAGGTTTATTTTTCCCAAAGTTAAGAGCGAATCTCTTGAAAAGTATTAGTGGACTGGCTGATAAAATCATAAGGCTCATCGTCAAAAGATTTTTCACAGACTCAGAAAGAATAAAAACAAAACCAACTTCTTAGAATGCCACCATGAATGTCAGGATTGGCTACCATCACACACAATGACTTGGATTCTGTTTGGTGGCCTCTCCTTTATTATTTTGCTTCTCTCTAAAACGTTCTGGTGACTCCATCAACACCTCAGTAGACTCTTGGTTTCTTAGGCTTCTAGAGAGAAGGGTAAGCTTTGAAATGCCATATGTAGCACTTTCCAGGGCTGCCTCCCGCACTGGACTGTTCCAGAAATCTTGAAGACAGGCCAGAACCTAGTAATTTTAGTCTTTCTTTACATTAATTTTGCATAAATAGCTTCCTCCTCTCAAACTTCCCTTTGGTTTTCTCCTTGGAATGGATAAAGATGTCCTCATTTTCCTTAAGAAAATTCCAAACTAAGTCGAGTGACAGGAAAGCCACTTTCTTTCAAAGCACATAGATTACAGCATTTATGCAAAGTTATCCTGCTCAATCAAGTCAAAATGATCTCTTTAAGATATAGACAGATTCTCTCAAGTGCACATAAAATCCGTCATTATACAGAAAAATGCATAATAACATGTGCATACTAATAAGCATGATTATTTTAGTAAAGCGCATCTTCTAAGACAATAGGTATGACATCTTATTTTTATGGCAATGTCAAAAAATAAAGCTTTCAATAGGAGAGAATTTTTCAGAAATTCCCTTTTAAGAGCAAATCTCTTATTTTCAATTCTCTGATAGAAATCATTTCTAAATATGCTTAGAATTCTTTAATTTTTAAAGAGATTTGAATTTTATTATTGAACATCCATTATTATTAATATTCTGACTCTAATATTCTAAGTCAAATTGGTTCTCAATATGTTAATAATTCTTTGAGTTTTTAAACACTGAGAAGTAATTTTAAACTTTTCATCAGACATTATTATTATTATTATTATTATTACTATTCTGACTATACTAAACCTCTGTGTCTGCTTGTTACTCTGTTTAGTTCTTCAGAGTCAGAAGATCAGCTATCAGTTCTCAGTTTGCTCTGCCCTGTCTTCCGGTTTACAGATTCCAATTTTCTATGTCATAGGAACAACAGCCAAGCCTCTAGGTTAACTGAGTTAATCATGCGTGGAATGGGGCACTAAAAGTTGTAGCAGCAGAGGATTTCTGCCAACTGATACATTCAGAGGTTCATACCCCCTCCAGCCCCAAGTCAGAATTTCACATCCACTAAAAGAAGGTGAGGACGCCAGAAGCATACTCTCCAAACAACAGCTAACGTCCAAATATCAATTAATATAAAATTAACTGGGTAGCTTACTATTAGTCAGAATTAAGTGCATTAGGTAACTCCTGTAATAATCTGAGAGATACACAGCTCACTAACAGCTGAGAGATGCCTCCACCCTACATTTTCCAATGCCAAAGACTTGTCTTCAGTGTTGACCAGGTAGCAGATTTCCTGTGTACAACTGGCACAATTTAATTTTTACTCTTAAAATTAGCTAGTGTTGTTCCACTTTTAGTGACTTTCCTGTGCTTGTGCTATAGGAAGGTGGGGCCATGGAGTGGACATAGATTGCAGTGAATATAGATTCTCTGACCATAGAGCAACAAAGAGATCCAAGCCAGACACAAACAACAGCAGTGTAATCTTCTGAAGAGGGTGGTAATGAAAAGATGAATGAAGGCTACTCAAAAGTCATGCCTTTGAAAACTAGCTTGCTGTAAAAAATGGTTTTTATTATTGGCTATTAATAAATGCACTTTTTTGCTTTTACTATTAATATTTGCAATACACAATTGCCATAAAAAATTTTAACTACATGAAGTAGTAAGTTAGCATTACACAAAGTCCTTTAAAAACGTACCCCTAACAAAAGCAACCCTATCTGTGTTTCTACTCTTCTTACTGTGAACCCAGCCATCTGTCGTCTACGATTAAACTACAATGGGCCCTAAATAAGTGGGTTAATAACATCCAAAAAATATCATAGTGCTTTTGTGAAACAAGAGTATGAATAGAAGCAATGAAATTGAGTAAATAATCAGTGAACAAATTTGAGGAATCAAGTCCAGGCAGTTGGGTTTTCTGTAAAAATTCATTAATTTTCAAACTTGGGGTCTGAAGAAGTATGTGCGAACAGAAACCACCCAAGGGTTGGGTTTAATGATTAACTTGTTCACGGTGCTGATTTACCAAACACAGTTTTGGAGCGCAGACAATACGCCCAGTGTCTGGCCAGGCTCTGCGAGGCTCCGTCGGTTCCACGGGGACACAGGTGCATTCCAGGGAGCTGGGGGAGGGGGCATACAGCAAGGACACCTACAAGAAGGGTCGTTTCAGCCAAAACACAAGGAAGGAGTGGACACTGGACAGAACTGATCCGGGAGGCCCCTAAAGCACACCAAGGAGCCCGTTTTGTTAGGGAAGCCACTGACAGTTTTTACGTTGAAGTGACTCAGGCTGATCTGGGTGTTGAGGAATGATTCTATAAAAAGAAGATGGTGGTCTGAGGTCATTGGGGGGGTGCAGAACATTGAAGGGGCAGAGAGGAAGTGGGGGTGACACGATGGCTGGCACAGAAGGGGGGCAGAGAGTCAGGCACAGGGATTCTGATGTGACAGTAGTTATACCCCGTGGGGAGGGGTCAGGGCCGCAGGAGAGGCTGAGAACACCTGAGAAAGTGTTCTTTCAGGCCAAGATGTCTGAGGACGTGGGTGGTGAGACCCAGAGGGCCCAGGGAGGGAGCCGTCTGGCACAGGGATCACAGTTTTCAATCTGTACTGCGTCTACACCCCACAAAGCCACATCCTTTCTTGAGGTCACTCATTCTCACCCAAGCTGCTCCAGGTAACACTAACAAAGCATGGGGCTGCAGGCAACTGCCACCCACCAGATGGGACATGGAATATGGCATCTCTAACATCTCCTGGGACATCTGTCACGCTGCTTCCCGGCTCTGCCTAAGCTCCTCTCAAGCTGAATTGAGCCAGCCTTTAAACTTGCTCTGCCCACGGCGGTGGGCGATCACCACATGTGGCTACTGAAATTCAAATTAATTAAAATTAAATCAAATTAAAACCTCAGTTCCTCAGTCATTCTGGAACCACACTTCAGGTGGCTACCAAAGCAGCAGAAGCACAGAACATTTCCACTGCTACAGGAGGTCGGATTAGACAGCACTGCTGTCAAACCAACACCGGGTGGAACTGGTTTCAAATAGCACGCGCAAAGGGCAAACAGACTTAATTTTATTAACAAAAAGACAGAAATTTCACTTCACAATCACTGATTATTTCAACATTCTCAGTGAAGAGAATCAAAGAGAAAAACAAAAACACATGCCACTTCCACTTTCTCCTGAATATGCAAGACAGTCAGGGCACTGTAATGGAAGTAATTAATTTTAACAACAGCACATTCAGCTAGAGATTTTTTTTCTACTGTACTTATAAATTTAATATTTATTATGTTGTCAGTGTGGATAAAAAAAAACCATTAAAATGATAAGAAAACATTGTGGCCTAGTCGTGGTGTCAAGAATCCTTCACAAATGTTCATCATATGATTAAAATTTATGACACAGTCCATGAAACCAAGAGGTAGAAAGCTAGAATTGAAGAATTGCTACATCTACCATTTTCCCACCTAGCAAATCCTATGGGTCTTTCACATAGGTTTATTGACAAGCAGGAGTTGCTATGCCAATAAATATATACTCTGAACAATCAAACAGCCATTCTCTAGTAAGGACAGGGACAACAGTCGAACTGAGCCCTGGATCTTGACCCTGTTTGCACATTAGAGTCACCTGGAGAGCCCCAAGGAGATTCTACTATGCAGATGGCATTGGAAACTATTACTATAGATTCTACAAAGCTTTAGCGTATTCTCTGTGCTCAATATTAAATTCTCACTGTGGATCTATGAGAGAAAACACAGCCCTTTTTATTAATAACAGTCACAATAATACTTCCCTTAAGCTCAACTGAAAACAATATCCTATTACCTGCCAGGTCACCAGATTTTGACCTTGGCTGCACATTAGACTCACCTGGAAAGCTTTGTAAAAAAAGCAGTGCCTAGGCCCCCTTCTAGCAACTGAATCAGAATTTCGGGGGGTAGTACTTGGGCATGTGTGTTTTTTAAGAGAGTTCTAAATGATTCTAACAGGCAGCTGGGATGGAGAACCCATGCACCAGACAAACCAAATACTACGTTTTTTGAGAACTTGAAATACTGGCTTTAAAATGAGCCCCGGGAGATCAGACTCACTCCACTGACTCTGTCCAAAGCTTTCCCACAAGTACATTAATTCACCCTGCCCAGTGTGGGTGGCCAGTGGGGCAGGGGGCTGCGGCAGGGGATCCCTCCCATTGCATTCTGGTCTTAGGGAAAGCACAGTGATATTCTAAATCCCATCTGATTACATCACAGATTCGTTTATTCTTCCTAAGAACCTAATCACTATTCAAACCATTGTACTCCAACAGGAAAATTCCATCTTTGGAACTTTTTGGATACCAAAAAGCTGACTTATTTTGGTTCTTTTGTAAACAAAAACCCAACTTTGAAAAAAAAATACACTATTAAGGACAATTTTAAGCAAGAAAAAAAAATTATCCACATTCCTTTTACCCAAACTCAATTATTTTTAAATCTGTTTAGGTCTTCTATTTTGTCTCTACTGTCCAATATCATTGCATAGCTTCTGTAATCAAGGCTCACCTACCCTCCTGTATTCTGCTTTTCTGCAGTTACAGCTCTGCTGTAATATTATGAACCAACAGCTCTACCAAATGGGCAGAGTAGAATGTATCTCCCAAGAAGGAATTCTTGCTCTACATCACCAGTTATATATAAATCCTAAACACCCCAGGCAAAATTAGCAGGTTCTGATGCTTCTAAATGTCTTTTTCAGGGACCCTGAAACAATAATCTAGAAATGGATCTTGTTCTTGGCCTTTTGGTTCCTCATTCCATCAATTACATCAGTAAAGGGAAGGCTGAACACAGAGGTCTAGCTTTCGGTTATGTGTAACGTCTCTGACGTCAGGCCATAGCCATCGGGGCTGGCTAAGCCAGTCATCCCGTGATATGCTCCAAATGACATACAGAGCTGTTGGCATTAAGCAAGGTATCACTCCACCTGCCTATGTACCTTACAAAAGGGAAGAAGGGGTTTCCATGGTCACTTACAATTTCTGATAATGACATTCATCATACCCCCACCTTTGCTAGTTTCACGTGCAGATAATAATTTTTGCATTGTCTAGGTGAAAAGACTTTTAAAATGCATTAAGAAATCCACGCATGAAAGAGTACTTTATGTGTCTCAACTATGTTTAAATGTGACACAAATCACACTGTTTCTAGATCAGAAAGTGGCCAGGAGGTCACAAGTCAGCCATTCATCAGTCAAGCTTTATTCTCTTCTCATGCCTGAAATTGTTCAGCCGCCAATGCCAACCACTCACCACGACACTGGGACATTTTATATTAACTAATTGTCACAATAGTTCAGCTCAGTCTTTCAGAGACAAAAAAAAGGGGACGGGGGGAGATACCATTTCCTTTCAAAACCTAACAATGTTAGGAATTACTCTACTCTGCCAAACATTTTTCCCCCTAGAAATTTATCAGATTTTGCCTTTAAGAAAATGTAATTAAATCCATTTAAAAATCTTTAAATTATAAAATATTTTAAAACACATACTAAATCACCTAACCTCAGCAATTATCAACTCATGGCCCATCATGTTTCATCTAGAACTCTAACCATATACATACCCCTAACCACACTTACCCACACCTATTTTATGTAGAAGCAAATCTCAGACATTTATTTCATGCATAAATAGTTCAGTGTGTTCAATCTACTTTTGAATGACAAGAATCTGAATTCCTTTGTTAGTGTTCACAAAATTCTATAACATTAGAGTCTGAAGGAAGGCATTAACTTATTACAGAATCACATATAGAAAACCAAAGTGAAACCATGGCCTCCGACCTCTCACAGCTAGAGTGTTACCTTTGAAAGATATCTGCCAGATAATGTAGCCCTGTCCCACCAACTAATTCCCTGAATCACTCAAGGACATCAAGATGAATATAGTATTGCATGGCTCAAGTTCACTTTTTCATAAAATCACATTACTTTAGGAACTAATAAATGGCATTATAGCCTAGTATCTATAATCCGACCTAAACTAAAACCTTGAAAGTGAAATGAGATGATCTGAATACCAAATTTGCCTGATGTGTAGGTAAAACTAACATTTTCAAGGAGGTTTTTTACTTATTTGAATGATACTAGTACCTGCATTTGAAGAGTATGATTTTGGGTGATCAAGACCAACTTGGGAGCCGATTGGTAACCATTTGCTAGTGTCTAAGGTTTAGACCGAACCCCTTTCAATGGGACTGTCAGGGCCCTTTAAATTTATGGAGTGTGGTATGGGGCGGTGGGAGGGATTTTGCAAAGAAAATTATTTCTGTGCTAATATAGTTTTTATTTTCTTTTCACATAGCAAAAATCAGGGATTAAAAGTCTGGGACATAGCCGGCTAATCCTAGCACTCTGGGAGGCCGAGGCAGGTGGATCGCTCAAGGTCAGGAGTTCGAAACCAGCCTGAGCAAGAGTGAGACCCCCGTCTCTACTATAAATAGAAGGAAATTAACTGGAAAAAACATATATGTAAAAAATTAATAGAAGGAAATTAACTGGAAAAAACATATATATAAAAAATTAGCCGGGCATGGTGGCGCATGCCTGTAGTCCCAGCTACTTGGGAGGCTGAGGCAGAAGGATTGCTTGAGCCCAGGAGTTTGAGGTTGCTGTAAGTTAGGCTGATGCCACGGCACTCTACAGCCTGGGCAACAGAGTGAGACTCTGGCTCAAAAAAAAAAAAAAAAAAAAAAATAAGCAGGTCAGTTACCCTTACATATTGAATAAAAGTTAGTATTATGCATCCTAACTTAAAACAACCGCTCTTAGTAAAAAAGAAATTAACTCCACATACCATCATTATTATGTTGCTTTCTTTAAAATCATTCATAATGTAGCAGAAAGAGGAATATTTGGGAACATTAGAAAAACAGTCAAGAGACAGAGAGGGTGTGAACAAAGGTCTGGGATGGGCAGGAAGGGATGGATGCAAGAGCTATTTCAAAGGCTAAACTAACAGTATTTACCTAAAAGGCTAACACAACACCGGTTTTTTCTTTCTCTTTTACTTTGCATTTGGACAGAGGCTGAGAGAAAGGAGAACGTGGAACATGAATCCTTGACATTGTAGCCTGAGTGTCCTCCAGGTATGTGCTGGTGGGGTGAAGGTCTGGAGAGACAGACAGTGAGTCAAAGCATACACACATTGAGAACAAAGTGCCTCTGCAACACTATTGTTTTGAAAATTGCCTGACTCCTGGTTTATCTTCACATAGTATAATAATAGAAAAACACAAAGTGTTTACAGTTGAAGCTTTGAAAAATTTAAATTGTAGAAAGTTTTTAAATACTCTGAATATTTCTCCTAAGACCAAGTTATTCAAATAAGAAATATTCACATACTACACTAATTCTAGTCTCCCAGTCACTAAGAAAAACCCACGATGAATACCACATGGTAGGTTTATCTTAGGAGTACTCTACCAATATGGACCCAAAATTGCATTAAATCAAAAGAACTTCAACCAGACTTCTCTGTTCCAGCTTCAACACAGAACTAGAACTACACAGAGCTATACAGTTAGAAGATACCACCGAGCAAATGAAGTAAACATTAAAAGGCATTTCATCCCTCTAGGTACAATACAAGTAGATATGATTTTATACCATGGTGAATTCATAAGTGAAAGTTTTAGTCTCAAGAAAATGGGTGAGAATCTATTAAATATAAGAAAATAAGGACACTGAGTTGCATTTTTCCAGGCCATAACGGTAGGGTTAATCTGTCTATGCTAGTAAAAGACCATTACTGAGCATGTAATATAGCATCGTGAACATACCTGTGTTCACATGTGCACGTTATATACTTGCCTCTTGGTCTGAACATGATTAAAAAAAAAAAGTCAAAAGTTATTTCAGAACTCACAGCATGTTGCTATGGTACATGCTGCTGCAAAGAAAAGCTAATGGGCTCTCTACTTAATGTGATTAGAGCCATTATTGACATAATGCCAGGAAGACGCAAAACCATTAGCATTACACTACAGCTCACTTAAGCATCCACTCAGATTTAGTATTTGATCCACAATTTTAATTTTGTTCTGCTCTATTCAGAGCTGCATTACACAAAATGCATAATTAAAAGCTGCTGTGATTCTCTCTAGTTCTCAAATTAAAAACATAGCAAACATTTGTAGTTCTAATCCACTAGAAATTAATAAATCAAATAGTGTCTTTTATCCTCTTTCCTACATGCAATTCAGATTGCAGGTTGGGAATACTTTTGCCTGCAACAGAGTATATGCTACACAAGAAGCGGCTGCTCAAAGGAAATAAAGTCCCCAAACTGCCTACTGTAAAGGCAAGTGAGAACCTGGAGGGCCTAGCAGAACCGATAGCCTTATAGTTCCAAGCTTTAAGCCGCAAGGGCTTTCTGCAAAGAAAAATTTTAATCGATTCACCATAAATCCTTTTGATGCATTTTCCTTCATTAGCTCACTTTGTCAAGCATACACATGCTCCTAATTTAATTTAATCAAATGCATCATGTCTTTCTGTCAACAATGAAGCAATTCCATGTCCAAAAGATCTCCTATCAACTCCCTACCCGGGGCAGCCTGGAGCAGAAGCTGATGAGAAAGAGGAATTTTGCTTTATCCACCATTAAAAACTGAAAGGGCTTCCCCCTAAAGATCTCAGCTATCAAGAGCTGAGACACTGACACCATTCCTAGTTCAACTGCTACTAGAAGCCTTCATCACTTGAAGTAACAGAGGATTATGATTCATTACAATAAAAACAGTATATCTTCCCCTGGGTGGATAATTTTAGGGAAGTTCTAGAAGGCTTAAAAAAACAGCAGTAGAGCAGAGAAGGCAAATATGTATTCAAGCCTAGACCCCTACACAGTGTCTTTTAGCTTCCCCTCTACACACCTGAGATACTTCTGTTTCTTCCAGCTGGCCATGATTCTTCCAGTCTATAACCCCCCACCACTGCCACTTCCCTCATTCACTGCAACTCATCCTTCAGACCTCTGCTCAAAGCTCACTTTATCAAAGGAGCAATTCCAGAGGTCTCCCGGATGGCCTGTTTTTTTTAACTCCTGTGTGTGTGTGTGTTTTTTTTTTTAAAGAACTCTGGCTTTTTAGGAGTTGACACTGTCTTCTTCCACTAGTCTGTAAGCTCCCTGAGGGCAGGAGCCACAAGTGTGTCTTGCTCACCATTTTAACTTCTAGAATCTTGAAGCCCTGTCTGTCACATAGTAGGTACCCAATAAATAAGTGTCAAATAACTGAATGCTCAATCAATTGACCACTGCCTGAAGTTCTTCCTAAACATGCCAAGTTCTTGTCATTTTCTACAGCTATGCAGTGTTACAACGTAATCATTTGTGAAATCATACTTTTAAAAAAAGGCATAATGAAGCAAAGGCTTCAAAATACACAAAAACTTTCCAATTTATGGGTTTTGTGTGTGTGTTTCTAGTGGGAAAAGAACAGTGGGGCTGCTGGAAGAAATGTAGACTACAGAAGAGACGTAAAGTAGCAGAAACCCGCAAGCTTGTTTCAATTAGAGCTTAAATATGAGAGTGTTCCAAACTACCATTTTGTTCCATTGGGGAAGAAAAGGAGAAGGCAGGAAGGAAAGGAGCAAGACAGAAAAAGATCTCTCTCCCCGAAGAACGGTCAAAGTATCATGCAGCTTCAGAATGCTCTTTGATTACCTTTAATGTCTATTATTTGCTCTTAAAGACAAACATTCCTTGATAAACGTGCGACAAGAAGAAAAAAATTCCAACCTCTCCATTTTCTTAATAAACCAAGACTTTAAAACATATAAGCAATAGCCAAGGCCATCTCACTAAAGTGGTCAGTTATCAATGTCAAACTTAAACACTTTTCCAAAATGAGGGGGTCATTTTTATATTATTTTCTTGATCTTATATAAGCAAGTTATCTTTAAATTGTTGGCTGTTTGGGCTTACCCTCTAAAAAGAATTTTATTTTTTTGTATTGTTTACTTGTAGTTCCAAACATACTGAAAAACTAAAACCTTCATTGGGAGACATTTGCTATATCTACACTATTTCCTTATAATCCTAAAAAAACAAAGTTTAAAAAAATATGTATAGAGAAAAATATGTATAATTTTCATTTTAGTTTTAACATTATAGAATTAAATTTTTTTGAGACAGGGTCTTGCTGTGTTGCCCAGGCTGTCTCGAACTCCTGGACTCAAGTGATCCTCCTGCCTCAGCCTCTCAAGTAGCTGGGATTACAGGCATGCGCCACCACACTCAGCTTTTAATTTTCTTTATCAAAAATTTAATATATCTATTTCTTTATATCATAATCCTGAATTAAGAAGTGTTTTCCCTTGAGTGCTTCCAAAAAGAGTAGGCTTACAAAGAAACTTCCTTTAGCTCTTACTTTAGAACTGACTCCCAGAACAAAAAGGATATTAGGCTCTAGGGGAGTACCTAGCCCCCCACTTGAACTTCTATTTGTAGGTACTGAAGGACTATCATTTCTCTTTAGAAAAAGGTTTGGGTGGGCCTCTGTATCCTTCCATGTCCTGCAAACAGATGACAGGATTAGTAAGGCAAAAAGAAACGCCAGCTGTGTCTGGCTTGTTATCTTATGACGTAGTTGGTCTCATTGTTTCATGGCTCTAACTGCTGTACGTCTTTCCTTCCACTGAGCTGAAACTGGCCTTCCTATAAATTTTAGTCCACTGAGGCATTAACAAAAGCAGTCTGCTTCCTGGTCCAGGTGGAAGCCCCTACAGATGGGGAGAGATTCCATTCTGGCAGGCTTTTCTCCAGACCAAACACTGTCAATGTCTTCATATGATCCTCCTATGGTTGGTCTGCAGACCCTTTTGCTACTCTAATCATTCTTGGTGGTCACATGTCAAGTGTTCAATGCTCTTCATACACTGCAGTACCCAGAACTAAACACAAGACTGGGATTTGATCTGAGAAGGGGATACTTTATAACTCTGTCAGTAATGAGCAAATCCACTGTTTCTTAAAAAGGCACACGATATAAATGACACAAAATACAAACGTTTCTACTTAATATTTATCCACATGGTTCTAAAATGCTGCCTTTTTCTTAGATGTCATCTATAACCTAATTTATTCTTCAATGAACAGTGCTAGTGTAACAGAATATTCAGCTTGAAAACATCTTTTAACACAAATTTTAAGAGGAAAGGACTATTAGATGTAATAAGTATAGATCATCTGTAGATGAAGTATAGATGCCTACTAGCTTCAGAAAATGTGAGCTCTACATTAACCATATAGCTGCTGGCAAACCCCTCTAGGTCACAAAAGAATGTCACTGTGTAAGAACACCATTAAACTGGAATAACTGTCTGCTCTCTCTTAAAGATTTTCTAGCTGTGACTAAAAAAAAGAAGCATAACACTGATAATAAACAGATGACCAATATACAGATGGAACTTCAATTCACAAAAACTCAAAAGACTCCAAAGAAGAAAAAGTTGGTGGTTGGAAATGTATCCCCATGTTAGACTAAAATGGGATTTCAGAAGGTGTGTCCATGTGTGTATTCCACACCACTTCAACTGCCATCTCTTATGTCAAACTATACAGTGCTTCAGGAAAGTTTTCAAACTTCAGAGAGGTTTATTTTCCCCTCAGTGACAGAGAGTTGTAAGTCTTCCCCTCCCAATACTTTATTAAAATTTTCAAATACACAGACAAGTTGAAAGAATTGTATAGCAAGCATTCATATCTACCATCTAAATTCTACAATTAACACTTTATCATATTTGCCTGTGAGGGTCTTTTTATGTATTATTTTTCAGCATGAGATAACAGTCATATAATTTATAATTTCAGAGGAAAGTTCCTGATATCACTGGGTCAGCACTCATTTTTAAAGTGTGGATATAAACATTGTAAGTGCTTAATTTAAGCTACTATAATCTTGCTTGCATTTAAGATCTAACTTCTTTCTTCATGCAGTGAGCAGAATAATATATCCTAGATTATTTATCTGTTTATTTTAACAGCTCAGCACAAAGATAGTGAAATGTTATCTGTAACAGCTTAACCTTTGCAAGAGTACTTACCTTTGACAGTCTCCAAATGTTTCTAAAAACGTGAAAATTATTTGCAAACTGCTTGAGGTCCCCCATGAATCATCTTAAGTTATTATCATAAAATAAGTACAGCAGCTAATACAGTATTTACTATGTGGTAAATACCACTCTAAGTGTTTTGCATATTTTAGCTTATTCAATACTTGTGATGATATCTTCATTAAATAGGTACTATTAACACCTTCATTTTAAAGATAAGCATGGAGAACAAAAAGTGAAAGAGCTCATAAGTGGCAGAGGTGGGATTCAAACCCCTGCAACCTAGCACAGTTGCCTTTGCAGCTTCCCAGTATACTGCAGTGCCTCTCTAGCAAACAAAATCAACTCTAGTATGTTAAGTCATTACCATCGCTGATGTTACTGCTAACTTATCAACTGGCTATTTTCATTTTGAAAATTGAAGCAAGATTCAATCTTGATGAATCATTTTTTTGAAACCAACAGGTTATTAGCTTGTTTCTTAGTAAAAAAATTCATGTACAAGGTACATCATGGTTATAACATATTTGGAGTAGAAAGTATCTACACTGAAAATGAAATTAATGCCTATACACACACAAACACATGCAGTCCAATATGCAAAGAATATGTGTGATCTGGGACAAGTTAATTAACTTCTCTGAACCTATGTCCTTGTTGACAAAATGAGGATAATACTGTAACAGTAGTAACAACTTCATGGGATTATTACAAGAATTATATAGGATAATCTAAATTCCAAAGTATCTGTAGTATAATTAAGCACCCAATAAATGTTAGCTACCAACACATGTAAAACTCTCAGCACTCCATGTGGCACATGCTAGACACTAAAAAATGTTGTCAGTTGTAATAACATTAACAATAATAATATAAGATCAATATATGTTAACAATAATTAATATTTACTGACACCATAGGGGGAATTATAGGTCCATAATTTAGTTTTAATGTTTCCAAAACAACAATTTTAATCTTAGCCAAACACAGCCATCCAGGAGATTGCATCATAAAGGACATTTCTGATTAAATCAAGATGACTAAATAGCACTACAGATTTAACAAAATCGTTTAATTTATAAATAAATTGAATTGGTATAAGCACAAAGTATCTGCTGGCAATTTTATCCCATGAGTCAACCCAACAGTGTTAGCAGGCAAACATTTAAAAAATACTCTATTCAGCTATAGAAACATAAACAAAGAGGTGAAAAAAAATCTCTTATATTGAACTATTTTATGTCTCCATTTTAATGTTTAAATTGTAAGTTCACACTGTTGAAGAAGGCTGCAAAAACTGATTTTAAGACTCTCAGTTTTCCATAGTCATAGAAGGAAGAAGTGATGTGTAATCTTCCCTGTTGCCGAACTCCACAGCCTGCCTGTGGATAATTTATGAAATCTGCTACTACTTCTTTAATTCTAATTTAATCAGGCAGAACTGGGATCACAAGAATCAAGAAAAGATTCCCTCTCTTCCGTGTTTTCATTTCGAAGAATAAACTCAGAGGAGTCAACCTCTACATCATTAAAAACTTCAGACTCTAGGACTCTCTGGGCCAGACTGGGGTCTCAGAGAACAGTGATGGAGTCACTGAACCCCTCAGATGGCTCTAAGTGAAAAGTCATGCAAAGGTCCAAGGGCTTTCCTTGGCCAGCCCATCAGTTCACTCAGGTGTTACTAACACCCCAACTAACCATCTGACTGGACCATTTAGTCTTTGCAGGTACAAATGGCAATTTGCTGTGCATTTTCAATTATACGTATATTTTCTACACCATGCCTAACAGCATGTAAAACAAAAAAGTGCCATTTTGTACACACAAAGGCACTTACCATGGCTCAGCAGATCTCAACACCATGCACTCTGAAAGGATTGATGATGGTATGATGGGAATGGAACAGGAAATGGACAATTGTGTTTTCCCCTGTTAATAGCATAATGCAACTTCACTGCTTAAAAAGAAAAAAGTATGTTCTTAACCACCTTGAGTCACTGAAAAAGACACTTGCTGATGAAATCAAGAGATTTTTGTCCTGACACAAGCAATTGACCATATTTCATTTCCTTACATACTATTCCCTTCCTTTCATTTTCATTATTTTATTGCTCTCGAATTACATGTATCTACATGGTTTCCTCAGAGTCAAGATTCCAATACCATAAATCTATGTGGTTTTGGCTGCAAGTGGGCAATCCAGTCCTTAGATGCTAAATAAGACCATATCCAGGCTTCCTAGAATTTCAGTAAAACATATTAAGCAATAATTAGCAATGGTTACATGGTATATACAGTATATGTCATAAATACTCAGAGATGAAAATACTAATTTCACCCTAATTATATGCTATTTCAGTATCAAGAACTTTGAAAAGCATCTGCTTTAACTCAAATCCAAGTAAATACACATTCATATGTGTATATTATTTAGAGAGATGCTTATTTCTGTAATAATGAGTGGGGTAAAAGGCAAGCTATTCTTCTATAAAATTTCCTACAGAGTGGTGCCTAAGCAAAAGTACCCTTTTGCTTTTTGAAAACCACCCTTGACAGATGTCACTGACTTGGGGACTTCAAAACACTCATCTTCAACCACGACCCAATCCTAAAGCTTTTCTCTGCCTCACCCGCACAAACTACTTACTTTGTAGATTTCTCTGCACACAGTGGGTGCTTAATAAATCCTGGCTGATAAAGATAACGGCAAAAGAAAAATCTACCCAGAATTCCAACTCATCTTCTATTCCTTCCTGGCTCTCCCGGGAGAAAGCAGTGCCTTTTTTTCCCTTGGTGTCAAGTCTCCTCTACACTCAGGCACCTCCTACTGACTACTAAACTTTCTCCTGTTAAATTTTGAACAATCTATGCCATTTTACACCTCAGAGCTCAGAAAAGGCAGCACAGTAGCTGGTGTACGGATGTGACAGAATGTTTTTATTCCACCCCCGAAAAAAAGCTCCCTGTTTCTGACACACTGGAAAACGTACAGCCGGAGAGTGCTCGAGGCGAAGATGCCACCCCAGCCTTACATCTGTCTGCTTTCATTTGTCTACAACTGTGCTTATAGATAAAACAAGCTTTCCAGATGTCATCACAAGCAGGGCTCATATGCTGACTTCACTGAGACACCATTGTTGGCTGCCAGCATAACAGAGTTGTAAAACTAAAATATTTAAACTCTGAGCTACTCAACACAACTTTGAATGTCACATAGGATCTTATTTCAGGATTAATTAATGTTCACCCCAATAAAATAATCATGTGTTAAAAAACAGAGCTGGCTGGCATGTAAGGGGATCTAATTTTCCTTTTTCCAACTGTCCCAATGGCATACAATAGCATCATGAAGAAATTTCTGAAGGAGGGCACTTATTGCTACATTTCATTTGCATACCCTATCAAGCTCTTAAGTTTTAGGTGCTGTGTTTCACTGTGCAAGGACCTATGTATTCTCATTGTTTAAAAAAGACAGGATGAGCCTAAGATGAACAAAAGCAATATACCAGGCACCAGCTATAAAGACATTTTCACTGTCAGAGGGGAAGGCCAATGACAAGTGATGGGAGAGATTACCAAGAGGCATTGTTATATGCATCCACATGTGAAGCTGGGCTTTAGGCAAGCTGGTATCAGGGAACTTCAATGTTTGTTTGAAAACATAATATCCCTGTGGTTATAATTACAACCACTGTACAAAAAAGAGGACTGCAATGGTTTCATAATGCTCTTAACAAAGAATTTATCACTCCTGTGCTTCCTGAAAAATTCCTAAAACACACACACATGCATATTTCTCATTTTCTTTTTTTCCTGAACCTACCTAACAGATTAGTTTTTGTTGAGAGAATTACATGGAGCTCAGCTTTGGTCTAAATGACCATTCCTCATAACATCTAATACAACAGTTCTGAATTGGAAAAAGATGCCAATTCACAGTTGGGTACACAAGACCACCACAATGCATCTCCCACTAACGTGGGCTTTCCTCCTGCTCTGGTAAATCTTTTCTAGCACAATTTGCACTTTTGTAACCTGGGTCAGGAATGTTCATTATGCATCTGTTACTCAAAAATCTGGTTTGTGGGTCATCCTGGTTTTAGAGGCCAAATCCATCTCATGGCCACAGCCTTCTGGAATTTCTGCTTAATCTGACAAGAGACCAACTTTGCATTAACCCAGAAAAGACATCATATAGGGTCTGTCAGGGCTGGTTCCACACCCCACTGGGCTCATCTCATGTTGTTGGAGCTTTTCAAAATAAAAATAAAAAAGCATGTTCCAAACAGTCCATAACCTTTCTCCACTCCCCACTCCTACTCCCAAGGCACAGTAGAATGAAATATTTACTTGTGATGGCTTTCCAGGGAGACCATTTACTGAGAGGGAAAAGGAGTCAGTTACTTTGCTTCCTCACCATCCTGAATGTTCCCATCTTCTCTTGAGCTGATCTAGTTCAAACCCTCTGAAAATAAATCACCCCAAAGCACTCACAATTTCCCTAAAGACCCTAGCAAGCAGCTTCCTACTTCATGTGTTCCCAATTCTGTGCAGGGAGGCTAATGTGTTTTAGGGATATTTGTTTTAATGCAAAGAACTCAGTAGAGTCTTAACAGTCTGCCATCACGATGCCTCTACTTCCAGTGATCCTGGCCTCCTCCACTTGTATTGCAGCCTGAGAGAAAGCAGCCAGTGCAAAAGGAAGACCTGGGTGTGAAATGCCAGTCATTTATAAGTGTTAGGATAGACTTTAAACACTCCCTGAGGTAACAGTAATATTATCATTCCTGGTTCTGTGGAACTCAAGTTCTTCCTTCATTCAGCTAACAGGAAGGATTACTGCTGAAGCACACCCACATTGCACTTCATCTCAATCTTACCACACCCAAACCAATACATACCCCTTCTTATTATTCTCTCAGTGCTACGGGTGGACAATGTCATCTGAAAAAAAATCTCTTCAAAAATTATTTTGAGCACTTAATGATACATCAGGCTCTCCAATATTTGAGCGAAAGTTTACTGTCTGTTCTTTAAAGTTCTCCTGGGTTTCTATGGAAAGTGCAAATTATTAAACATAGCAAAGTGGGAGATTCACATGACATCTTTAATCTCATT